>NCQV01095945.1:0-11046 GCA_002740545.1 Lophocereus schottii
AGTCCCTTCATTACTACCATGGCTCCCTTTGTCACCTTTGTGACTCCATTCTCCATAATAATCCTGCAACCATTAGTCTCAAGAGTTAGTAGCCAAAGACATAGTAGCAAGCACAATTACATTGTGTTAATATACCCAATCATGATATTCCCAACATACATAAATCCATTACATTTGCTTCGAAATCTTCTCTCCTTTTCTGGCTTTTCATATAACATTTTCTCCACCTCTCAAATTAGTAGGCCATGGATATTAAATGTTGAAGTGGTAGGCCATTTTATTTTTTCTCTTGACTAGACATTTGCTCGCCAAATTGCAACCATGAAAAAAGAAGGGAAGGAAATGATTCGGGCAAGAAACAAGGGCAACTTTTGTCATTAACTAAAAATTATTGTTGAAAACTTCCTTCCATTTGCTTGTTCGTCATTACATGCGTGGATAAAGGAAGAACAAATTGAACCTTGTTTGGGGGAAAAAAAAAACTACTTAAATGTTTTTATTATTTTCTTAGTTTTCTAAATAAAATCAATGTGAATTTCAATTTTTCTTCATTTATTGATTTACTCGTCTAATTTTTCTAATTGTCTAATTTTGATTTATTTATCTTCGTTTTCCTTTTCTAATGTTAACATGAGTCAAAGAAAAGGAAACTTCTTGATAGTGGCAACTTGGTATTTTAAACAACGAAACAAGGGCAAATCAATCAGTTTACATCTAGATACTATTTAATCGGATGGATTTGACTATTTTAAATTTGATTTTACTAAACGTCGCCCTTAGGCTTATAGATGAAGAGTATCTATTACCATTTTTTTAAAGAATGTTATCCACATGTAGATGGTAAATGTTTGCATATAATCTCCTTTTTAGTTAAAATTTTCTGACTTGCATAATTAAATCAAACTCTCCATAAACAATCCAATCAATACCAAATTATATTTTGTTTTTATACGAAAATTGAGTCAATCTTGCTATCCAACAGTAGAGTTTGGCGGCAACGAGAACCCTCGTGCTTAGTTTCTTGATTCAGAACAATTCAATTTAGAGGTAATACAATAATTTGGATACCTAACAATAGAGTTTGGCGGCAACAGGAACCCTCGGGCCAAGTTTCTTGCTGCAGAACAATTCAATTTGGTGAAATACAATAATTTAGGATAATTTTTTTGATGCATCAAGGCACTTTGGGGGCAAAATAATTATTTTGATGAACCTGAGACTTTTTATACCATACTTCCCAGTATGTCTTCTAACTACAAACACTACCACACAGTATTCACTGCAAGCATAATCATCAGGCATAATGAATATCAATCTAAATGAAATCCCAGAAGAAAATTATGCACTTTTCATTGGTCAAATGTTCAGTAGCAACGAAGAAGCGCTTGTATTCTACAGACATATGCTAAACGACATGGTTTTGGAATTCGTAAAGATCGATCTGAGAAAAAAAATAGCAAGATAGCGAGACATGATTTGTCTTGTCATTGAGGAAGGAAAAAACCTATCAAAGTAATTGACGCATCCAAAGGTCAAAGGAAAAGAGAATCCTCTAGATATGAGTGCAATGCTCATATGCGTATCACTTTAAGTGAGAGTCTTTGAAATATTCCCCCAAAGAATGGCATGTGTTGAGGCTTGTCAAACAACACATACATGAAATTCTTTTGCCTCATAAAATGCGTCTTCTCCCATCTAATTGAGTCATCACACCTGAGGATGAAGAAAAAATTTTGTTATACAAGGAAGCTAGACTCTCAGTTAGACAGATTATTCGAGTTATGGAGCTAAAAAAAAAGATCGAACATGGTGGTCTTCAATTCATTGAACAGGATATCCGCAACCTTTTCACGAAGGTGAAGAAAATGATTGCACCTCCTGATGAGGCCGTGGACTTGATTGGTAGCATGAAATTAGTAAAAGAAGAAAATTTCAAGTTTCAATATGCATAAACCACAGATGAGGACAAGAGACTTGAACACTTCTTTTGGTATCTTGTTCAAAGTTTCGATTGGCATCACAAGTATGGTGATGTTGTCGTTTTTGATATCACTTACAGAGTTAACGTGTCTGACATGCCTTGTGCAATATTCATGGGCATCAACAACCACGAAAACACGATTCTACTTGGATGTGCACTCTTACGCAATGAAACTACATCAACTTTTAAGTGGTTAATGAAGATTTTTTTCCTTTCCTTTTCTTGTCATATATTTACATATACATATCTTTTTGTTTGTAAACTTTAGACTTGTATTCTAATGTTCTATTACATTTCAAATGCCAACTTTTGTTCAGATAATGAGAAAGCCTCCAAAGACAATTATAACATATCAAGATCCATGGATGTCTGGAGCAATCACAAGTGAAATGCCTACTAAAAAGCATAGCTATTGTATCTGGCATATCACATCAAAGTTTAGTGGTTGGTTCATGGCTCTCCTTTGTAGTGAGTATCAAAATTGGAGTGGTGGCTTTTACATGTTATACGAGTTGAATTCTCCCGAAGAATTTGCGTATAATTGGCCTTTAACTGTCGAGAAATACAACTTGAAAAATAATAAGCATATCAAAGGTCTATACCAAATTAGACAGTTTTGGGCACCAGTTTATCTCCGTGATTATTTTTTAGGAGGGATGACAATGACATGTCAAGCGAAAAGTATAAATGCTTTCATTAAGAAATTTATTTCTTCTCACACCAGTGTGATGGACTTCTTTAAACAAGTTCATATCTCTTTTAAAAAAATAAAGTTCGTAGAGAAAGCACTAACACCTTTTTGGATTTTTTCTATTAGTATTTTAGATGGATGTTGCAATTAAAGAGATAGTGTTTAAGAGTACACGTAGCAATATGACTGCTATAGTTAGACCAACTTCTCTGAAAATGAGATCGCCACTAGGAGAACAAGCTTTTCAAGTCCTCACACCGTTTGCTTTCAAAAAGTTTCAAGCAGAAATTGAGAAAGCAAGCCAATATTTACTTGTTCATGAAGATGGAAATGAGTTCATCTTAAGGCACTACAAATAAGATGGTAGAATGCACAAGGCCTTCTGGGATGCAAGCATTACATTATGCACCTATAAGAATTTTGAATTTTAGGTCATACTTGGTCATCACATATTACGAGTTTATTCAGAAGGATTGTTTCCACATCTCGCTATGTTATCTACCTTTGCACTGGCGTTCTGATGTGGCAACATGTAGTGGCGAAGCACAAGAATTGGTAACAGAGGAAGTTTTTGAACTGTATCCTATTCAAATCGATGAGGATTTGAGATATGAACGTCATGTTTTATGCCCACCAAAATAAAAAATGGAAGGATGCCCAAGAAAGGTACGCTTGAAAGGTGGAAAGGAATTGGCAAAAATGCAAACCAAGAGTTGTTCAATTTGCAAACAACCTAGTCATACAAACCCAACGTGTCCAATGAAAGAAAATCTACACCAAGGTATTTTCAATGCCTTTGAGAAGAGACAGAAAGTTCAGGCAAGTGATATAGGACTAAATCCCATATTTTGCTTGAAGGATTAGGCATCTGTTTTAAAAATATCACTTTTGATTTTGTTTTTTCTCTCTTTCATTATCATTAGTGTATGATCTTGCATGAATTATTCTTCAATTGTGGTGGCAACTTAGTTCAATAATAGGAACACTAGAATATGCTATTGAATTTCAATTGTTTGAACCATATTGTTTTAATCTCATTCCAAAGGCATTTGAGACTTCAAAATGTACAATCAATCTTTTTCATCTTTCTATTCTAGGAAGTGTTTTTTCTGGTACTTTCAAGCAAATAACCCCAGCACCAACAAGCAACCATAAGAAATATACTATTAATCAATTGAAGCAAACCCACCTCAGAAAATTCAACCCCCCCACAAACCCTAACAACACAAGATCAGAAAAACAGCAAACAAACATTACTTCACCCACAAAAGGACCTAGGAAAAGAAAAGGAAAAAATCAATCTTTCAAGTAAATTGATAAAACTCAAAATCATGGTTCTATCAGCAAGCAAACCTATACTCAAATCAGAGAACCAAAAACCTAGAAAATTACAATCAATAAGAACTTAGTAGAAGCAAAGCCTTACTTGTCATTCAAGAGATTCTTGATGGCAACTCTAGTGTTATCCTCTAGAACTCCCCAATAACAATGCCAGAACCACCTTCTCTGATGACATTCTCATCAGTCAAGCAAAATCGGAAGCGTAACTGACATTGTTGGACCTCAAACTGTCCCTTCGAAGAACACTACTCGCTGCTCCGTGTTCCCATCTGGATCTCAGGGGCAGCAGCAATCGGACAAGATTTTTGTTGATCCGGTGAGAGGTGAGGTAGAGAGAGAGGAGGGGAACAATGGTGGAGCCCATGAAGATTCCGATGACTACCCACAATCGGAGGCCGAAGATGTGGCATCGTACAAGGACATCATTTGGACTGATTTGAGGGAGAGAGAATGAGGGTGAAGGGTTGTTGTGGGGTTTTGGGAATCTGGATTTGACTACAATGAAACATTTACTCCTGTAGCCAAGATGATAAGTGTTAGGCACTTTCTTGCAGTTGCAGTGGCCAAATGATTAACTACATCAGATGGATGTAAATAATATCTTCCTGCATAGGGATTTGAATAAAGAAGTATACATGGCTATGTCACCTGGTTTTAGAGTGTCCAATACAAACAAGGTATGTAGGTTACAGAAGTTTCTTTATGGGTTAAAACAAGCACTACGGCAATAGTTCTCTAAATTATCTTCAAAGCTCTTTGAGTATGGGTTTCTGAGATCTTATGCAGATTATTTTCTGTTTACATACAAAAAGGGGGACAAGTTGATGGCCTTGTTAGTTTATATGGATGATTTGGCGCTCATGAGTAATGATCCTAATGATTGTGCCTAGTTTATGGCATATCTCAATGACTGTTTTCACATTAAAGAGCTAGGGACACTTAAATATTTCCTGGGATTTGAAGTCGTGAGAAATTCTCAAAGATTATTTTTGTGTCAAGGGATATATTTCTTAGAAATAGTTGATGAATGTGGACTATTGGGTCCAAACCAGTGAATTTTTCTAAGGAAACAAATCATAAACTCGCATTGGCAATAGGAAGAAGTTTAGCATATCCAACTCAGTATCAAAGAGTTATGGGAAGGCTAATTTATCTTATAATCACCTGTCCAGAATTGTGCTTTGCAGTTCATATATTGTCTCAGTTTATGCATGAGCCAAGGGAAGAACACCTAGAAGCTACCAAATGCATTTTGCAATACCTAAAGGGAAACCTAGAACTAGGGATACTATTGAGAAGTAACTGTCATCTTCTAGTTTATGCCATCTGTGATTCAAATTGGGGGCCATGCTCTATTACTTGGAGATCTCTAACTGAGTGTTTTGTTACTCTTGGAGGATCACCATATCTTGGAAAGTGAAGAAGCAACGTAGAGTTTCCAAGTCTTTAGCTGAAGTAGAATACATGGCAATGACCATAGTTACTAGTGAATTGATATGGATCAAATCATTTCTTGCTGCTCTAGAACTATTTATAAACAGACCCATGCAATTGTATTGTGGTAATCAAGCAATCTTACACATTTCTCGCAATCCAGTCTTTCAAGAAAGGCCTAAGTACATTGAAATGGATTGTCACTTTGTATGTGAACGCTTGTTTTTAGGAGAGCTAGCTACTAATTATCTACTTCAAAGTATCAACTAGTAGAAACTTTTAGTAAAGCTCTAGAAAAAAAACAGTAGTTCCATTTTTTACTTGGTAAGTTGGGCATTGTGCATCCACATTCTCCAACTTAAGGGGCGAGCGACAAGAGTTAATTATTGTATAATAATTAGTCTATATCTCTCTTAGTTGTAAGCGGTTTCTTGTTAATGAGGCTAGGGTTAGGGTTTTGCTATGTTTCATCTCTTTTGTATGTGTGCGTGTGTTTATATATATATGCATATATGTGTGTATCTCTCCTAGTTCCATTTTGCTATGTTTCATAATTTTGTCAGCTTTTCCTCACAGGGCGACTAAACTGTAAAGGGAGTTATTTATGGGCTGGGTTTTGATGGGGCTACTAAATTATCCACGTCACTCATGGCATTCAAATTTGAGAAGGAAATTAATGACTACGTGGCTAAGGAAATGTATGCTGAGTTTTCTCTCTGTCTTTCTCTCTCAATTTGCCCATGCTCCTATCATTCAAATGTGATTAGGAAATTATTTAAATGTATACGGGCCTAGTTTTTGTGCTCTATTTTGCTCTCTCTTTTGGATTCCCCATGCTATGCTCATTTCAGACAGTTCAAGATGCAAATTGGCAAAGGGATGTATGTATTCCTTTTGCTCTCTCCTGCAGCTCGCGCATGCCATCCAAATCCAGGACGAAACTCATTAGTTAGTTCATGTGCTCTTTTTTTGACTCTTTTTACATGCTCTATGCTTCTGGGACCTCCTCCCTTTTTCCTTTTTTTTTTCCTTCAATTCTTTGCTTGTATGATTATGAGGGCAGTGATAGTATGAAAAATGCACCGTATAAAAAAGAGTATGAAAAATGCACGTCATAATAATGAAAGTCGTGGCCTCATTGGCAAAAAGAAAAAAAGTTATTTGAGTCTTAATGTGTTCATTTCCATAGTGGCGTTTTGAATTGATGAATATTAAATTTGGACCTTGTCCAAGTCTAATTATTTTATTCTAATTTTCTGGTGAACACAACTTTGTAATTTGGAAGTGCATACATATGTAAAAAAAAACTACAAACGATTAAGAATATATAAGAGTAATTATCCAATTGCTCATTTGTAAGCCTTAATTATAAATGCTCATTTGCAAAATAAATAAATGTTCATTAATTGTAAACTAGTAAACAACAATACTATGTTTCCTCAAGAGTAATGAAATGCAAAACAGAGAAACAACAATATTAAAATACCAACAAAATACACTAGAGGTGCAAATAAAATATCATATAAGAAGTCCTTTTTTCCTCAAAATAAAGCCCTATTGCTATCAGTAATCATCCTCTACCAACATCTTTAGGAAAGTACTGAGAGATGCACAAAATACCAAATACTTATTTGTACGCCACAAAATGCTTATTCATAAATCATTCAAATGCTCATTAACAAAATGGCTTTGCACACAAGATAAATGCTCATTTGAGTTGGCTGACACAAGCAATTTATATTTTCCTATGAACCTGGGACTATGATATAATTTACCCTGTGCTACTCTATGTGCGAGAATCCTTCAACTAGTGGCCTCTCTCACTCTCTCTACTACGCAATGTTCGATAGCTGACAACGTGGATACATGGAGTTTGCTAGTATCAACCTTACGAATTCATCCCCTTTTTATATCCGCCTACTAGTACTTAGCTTGAAGAGAACAGATGGGTCCAAGGCCCATTATCGAGATTGGGAAAGCTCACTGCAGCTAGCGGGACTAAATTGTTAGAGCGATTGTCTGAGTTTAAATGGTTCATAGTACCACATCGATAACATAGGAGGGTGTTATTGAACACTTTCATAAGTTTGTTAGTTACTGTGCCTATGATCCATTTGGTTTAGGTTGAAAATTCACTTGAGCGTATATATGTCACTTGTTTGTTTAAGGCTAATAGCTATGGATGGACTTTGCAATGCACATGCTTTGTTTGACGAAATGCCTAGCCTTCCATATTAGCATGCTAGATGAGGTCATGTGGAATTTTTGCAGCATTTACACTTTAAACCAAAGGACATTTGCGTGAGGGGCACGTTAGGATATAGAATCAATCCGTAAGCCTTCAACTTTTAGTTTAAGCTTTTAGATTAGGTTGGTTCCTTAACAGTCCATTAAATTAGTGTATGTGTCGAATGAATAATACATCCATATATCATCAAAACGATGTTTTTTATTTTTGTTTAGATTAATTTTGATTCATTTTTTTCTTTTTAAAAATTGAGATGCATCTTTTATATCTACCTAATGAGTACTAGAAAAAAAATGCAAGATTGAGATAAAAGAAAAAAGGGAAAAGAAAATTAAAGTTAAGTAACAGTGATCCATGATCCAATTAACAAAATGTAAAAGAACTAAAAAGCAATATATTAAGGTCTTCTCGTTATGCCTTCTCAGAGTTTTGGATGTTCTTGGCATAGCTGCCCAATGCTTCTTCAGGGATGAACTTGCCCCAAAACCAATGTGCCTTCCACACTGCATTCATCTCTTCAATTGGAACACCTTTGGTTTCAGGCAAGAAGAAGTACACGAACAAGGTCATAATGATGACGAATCCACTGAAGAAGATGAAAAGGCCAAACTTCATCACACAAAGCATGCTAAGAAAACATTGCCCAATAACGAAGGTGAATATCATGTTAAACATCACAGTCATGGCTTGCCCGGCGGGTCGAGTCTCCAAGGGAAAGATCTCACTAGGGACTAACCAACCTAAGGGACCCCATGACCATGCAAAACCAGCAACGTAGGCACATATTAGGAATAGAACAAAGTTGGCGGCTCCTGTTGAAAATGCACCTTCCCCTGTTGTTCCATATGTCTTGCCAATGAAGTATGCTATCAATACCTAAAGTAAAATAAGGAAAATGTTAACCCAATTAACGGAAATATCGATGTTATGTTGGGTATTGTAATCAGTATATCAAACTTGGTGAATTAATACTGTTCATTGTGTTGCTATGCATTGCATTGTATTTGGCATATGCAATGTGACTTGGGTTTTATTTATTTATATATACTTTACCTGGCAAATCAACATTTGAATGCCTCCTTCAAGGAATAAAACCCTTCGCCCAGCCTTGTCAACTGTCAAGATAGACACTATCGTGGCAACAACATTCACTCCTCCTGTAATTACAGCCGACATGAGGGAAGCTTCATTACCAAATCCAAGGGTTTTGAATAGAACTGGTGCATAAAACATGATGATGTTAATCCCTGTAAGTTGTTGAAACGAGGGGATAAGTATAGCCATGATGAGTTGAGGACGGTTCTTGCGTTCCATAATGTTTTTCCATGGATTGTCCACTGACTTGGATGTCTCACTAGCCTCAACAAGATCTTGAAACTCCTCACCAACATCCTCAGTGCCTCGAATCTTTTGTAAGATTCTCTTAGCCTCATCCCTGTGGCCCCTATCAATAAGGGAGTTTGGGGAGTCAGGGAGGATCAAGCCTCCTATAGTCACCATTGTTGCTGGTATTGCTGCAAGACCTAGAGAAAGCCTCCACCCAAGATGACCATTCATCTTAGCTGTACCATAGTTGATAAGGTTTGCAGCAAGAATACCAATCGTTGTCGCCATTTGGAAACCCATGTTCAATGCTCCTCTTAGATTTGCTGGAGCCATTTCTGAAAGATATACTGGGACAGACTGTATACGTATTGTTACTTTTCATTGTAGTGAAGTGAATCATAGATTTGCATAATTAAACCATGAAACTAACATTCCAAATGCATTGTTCTGTAGGAAATTTATGTCGGAGTTAAAATCCCACATTTAAGTAGAAATAATAGAGGGATGAATGTATATATTAGATTAACCTTAAACCTTACAGTCAAGGGATTACTTTTTTGCTTCAAGTTATCATTAATTCATACACAACTCCCACATATTCCAATTCGTCACGGAAACTAGCTAGAGCAAGCCCAATATTAGTGCTAGAGGTTATAATTATTACCTGATTGCAAAATCCAACTCCAATACCAAGGAAGACACGACCAATGATGAGCATTATCACATTCTGAGCAAATCCGTTGAGAATGGATCCTATAAGGAAGGTTAATCCTCCAATGAACATGGACATCTTTCGACCGAATTTCTTAGTGATTATGGCTGCAAAGAATGAGGCCACCAAGGCTGCGAGGTATAGAGATGAGGTAAAGAACTGCAGCAAATGGCTATCAAATTTGCAGTAAGGACTCTCAAGCCCTGCTTTAGTTGATGCTTTCCTATATACCGATGGGAAGAACCTCTTTAGGAATATATCCATAGAAGTTACGCCTCCTGCATTCGCACAAAATCAAGCCAATGCAAAAGTTTAGTTCAAAATCACCATGCATTTGTTTCTTTCCTTTTTTTGTTTCTGTGTGTACTTGTTAATTTTCAATTGAACAAAAAAATAATAAATGTCTAGTAACAATTGCAAATGACAATGGCGATAGCAGTCAAAAGATGAACTGTTTTTGATGAAGTCATGGCTGACTCGTTAACAAGAAAAATGATCAGTTCTGATTGACTCAAGTGACTACGAACCCAACTTACTTTAATGGGTTGAAGTTAGACATCCACGACAAAAAAAATGCACATAACAGTCTTTCACTCACAATCTTTTAATAAAGGTAGCACATAAGTGAATACCGTATAAAAGTTATATAATGAAGGCACAAGGCTGTCATTAGGGCATTGTTAGGCCATCCCAATCAAACCCTGTAATTGCTCTAGATGGGCTAATACCAACAAAACCTATTATTTATAATGAATATGACCCAATATCGTCCATATACTAATATTAAGAGGAGCTCTTCAATCTAATGAAGACCTAACCAACCAATTGCCCACCTTTTATCAAGGTTGTAAATGTATAATTCATACTATAATCAATAACAACCTGAAATCCCAATGTCATAACCAAAGATAAGACCACCGGTGGCACCAACCATACAAGTGAGTATCACAAAGAGGGTGACACCTCCATTGTATTGTCTCCCTGCACCGTTATCGACAAAGCCTCCCCCGGCCATTGTATATATTCTTCACTCACAAGATGGTCAAAGTATTCTTTCTTTTTTATTTCCCCTTAAGTTTCTTCTATGTTAGAACTCAAAACTTTGAGCACACATTGAGTGTGTATATATATGAAAAGGGATCTACCGGTAAATTAAAGGATATGAGCCTAGAAACCGTCTATTTTTGACATAATAGATAAGAACAACTAATCACATGTCCGAAATCTCGAGTAGTTATTAAAACCAACAAACAAATTATTGGTAATTTATTAGTTATACAATGTGTAATCAATAAGGTTTTATCGTTTTATTG
>NCQV01095953.1:22723-34407 GCA_002740545.1 Lophocereus schottii
ACCACAATACTTCTCTGGTGGCCAGATAGAACTAATGACTCATCAACCATTATGATGGCTTCAAGCATTTGCTCACTTATCTTTGACATCACCTCCGAGGAAGCCCTCCTGAGATACCCAGAGTTTGGTATGAGCACATACCAGAAACTATGTCACCTCATTGTGAGAAGCCTGGCTTTGTATGGACAGGTAAAAGCTGTGCTTTTATGACTTGATTTTGCGTGAGCCAGGAAACATATGGGAAATCTTCTTGTGTCCAGGCATGGGCACGCGCAAACACACACACACACGTAAGTTCACATGAGAAACTTAGATGGTATCTGTGATTGTCAATAGGGATGGGAAGGAGGGGGAATTTTGTATCTTGTCCTATCCATACTTAGGCTTGAGGCAGTATTTGCTCAAATCTTTCTTCAAATTGCACACGCTGAACTAATTTTCGTTGCTACTTTACAAACTTCTGCTGTTGGATATGATTGAGTTATGGATGGTCATTTTTTACTCATGAAAAGGGTACTCTACTATTCCATTTGAATAGGGTGGTTAATGTTCATCGGAAATGGTGGTGGGTAGGGATTAGGATATTAGCCATGTGTTAGATGGTTATCCAATGGGTTTCCATTAAGCCATGTACATATTAATATTTGTGAGAAGACAAGAGAACCTTACCTATTGCCCCAGTGACTTCTATGATGGCATTCATCAGCCACCAGCACCATAATGACAGCTCTAGCTTCCCCTCCCTTGTCTCGCCTCTATCATGAGGATTTACTTGGAAAAATGATCTCACTTAATCTTCTTCTCCCCAGTACTATGTATGTATAGAACCAGGGATACTCATGCCTATGATACATTTGTTATCTGCACACGCATAAAAATTTGAGTGGTGACCCATTTATTCAGAGTTGTTCCATGGACATTACCCATGTGGGTGGCATGTCATTGCCTCACTGGCATCCACATAGATTATATCCATTTGGATAATATCAGAATGTGGAAACTCGTTCATGGGTGGGGTTTGGATTGGGGTGAATCATTATATGGTTATAAGCAGGTGTACCTATCCATAGCCTTCGATGACCATCCATAATTGAGTGATTGCTCGATTTGTAGAATTGTCACTGACCAGTCTGAGCTACAAGTTAGATTCATTGTCTGTAATCTTCTGTGAGTCTCTACTTCAGCAGACTTTGTGAGCTTGAAAAATGTCGCTGATCTGATGAACTTACAAACGTAGCCTAAGTTGATATGGCCTGGTACATGTGGGTATTTTGTAGTTCTTGCATGACTGCATTGTGGTGCGTAGCTAGTAGATCTTTCTTCTTCCTACGGTTAGGTAGGAGTTTGATCATACCCCCAATGTCATAGTTTCTAATCTACTAAGCCATCCGTCATTTCCTTGGAATAAATTGCCATGATTCTTTCCCTGCCTGACTTGGCTTACCACTGGCCTTGTTGGTTCATGGGATTTTGGTCTCCTAAGACATTTTTGCTCTCCTTGCAGGAAATGTGCGATGATAGCAAATCTGACACAGATCTTCATCAGATTATAGCTGGAGGTTTGTCGATCAATATTCATTACCCAGAGTCTCATTTGCTAAAATTCTGTTGTCTCATACACTGAGCAGAGTAGCACATTTTCAAACTGTAGTTGCATTTCCATGTTCTTTTTAATGCTTTACCATGCATATTTCTCAAATTCCTGTAAACATCACCTGGCTGTTTCTATTGCTTATCTTTTCGCTGAATTACGCATGATAAACCACATCGCACTTATGTAAGAGGGTTCTGAACTGGAATGCAGGATACTCGAGGTGGGCTGATCGATTTCCCTTGTTGAGAAGGATGGTTGAACAATGAGCTGGTCATGTCTTCTCCTTTTGCCTATTCACCAAATTGCTCACTTTTGTATGTCTGGAACTCCTGATATAGACTAATAGGGCAATTGTAGAAATGCACAGCAACTTTTCCAGGAAAGGGTGCACCAGGTGTTAGCCGGGGTGGGTTGGTATATATTGCTGCTTTTCAAATTTTGCACGAGAATATGTATATTTTTGAGGCATGCTATCAGTGCATATCAGTGATATGCACTGATCTTCTCTTTAAGGGATGGGACTAAAAGGGGAGTTGGTGTCTTGACTAATGGGATGCATGTCACAGATATCAGGCCTATTTTGTAAGATTCGTTTAAAAAAAGTTTAAGAGAAAAAGTTAATCATGTTTTCTTTTTTGGTGTGAGAATGAAGGTTAATCATGTTTGATTGACTTCTTGTGCACTCACTATTAGTGAAAGTTCATTTGAAAAAGGTCGACAAAAGTTAGTATATGATGACACGATGATTGATGCTTGTCTAACTAATGTTTGGAAAGGTAGCATGTTAGATTCTTAACTACATTATCGTTGTGATCCAAAAAATTCTGTTCTTTCTCTGGAACCCTTACTAAAAAAGAAGATTTAGTACACTAAAATTTGAAACATCACCTATTTTATTCTTCATATATAAGTGGATCGGTAATATTATAGTCTAACCTTGGTGGTATTGTACAATAATAACTTTTTTTTCGTGTGCGTCACGTCGTCATGGAATCTAGAGAGATTCAGCTATATGTAGTTTTAGTTCCATAGATATGATTATCCTAAAGAGATTAATTACATTAGTGAATATCACAGTGTGTTAAAATCTAGTATTGTTTATCATGATATGATTCGGACATTTCCAAATTTAAACTTTTACAAGGTTTCATGAAAATTGCACCGGGGATGGATAACGATGAGTTGAATATCCATCAAATATTATAATAGGTATATTAATAGTCACTTTATTTTACTTTTTAACCGATAGTTAACTGATTTATCGAAATTATCTAAGTACAATTTTAATAGCCTCCAAAACTACTTTGTGTTAATTTGTCATATAGCCCGTGGGTGTCTATTTTCGATGTATTTTGTACGATCTTCGTCCAACTAATGAGTTTAAAAAAAAACGAAAAGAAAAGTTCGGGAGGAAAGAGAAAAGAAAACACGACTGCAAATTGCTGGCTGTGGTCAATAGCCAACCCTCCCGACCTTCCAAGATGCGCAGGGCCTAAAGCCGTAAACCTTCCAATTCCTCCGCCGTCGAAGCCAGTCCAGTGCTGCCGCCGTCGCCGCTCAATCTCCAGCGACAAAAATGGCGAAAGGAGACGACGTAAAGATGAGGAAGAAGAATAAAGCCAGTCGGAAGAAGCTTCAGAAGGATTCTTCCTCCGTCTCTGCTCGCGTCGCCGCCCTTATTGCCGCCAAGAAGCGCCGTCAATCCGGCAAGCGCCGCCAATGCCAGGTAGGATGCTTTTGATGTGTCGTAGTTGTATATGCAGTTGAAATACTAGTTGATTGATTGCAGCTTTGTAGGGTAAGTGCAACTTGCTTACTGGGTTTGTTTCGTCTGATTTGGTTAGGGTATGTGTTTTAGTCTTCCGTCACCTGAAGACCCTTTTAATGATGGCCATGGTAAACCAGATTGTACCATGAAGAAGGTTAAAAAACGCCCTCAATCAAATGATAAAAGACAAGAGAGAAGAAAAAATGATGGGAACACAGATGAACACAAGGCAAAAAAATTGAAGCAAATGGGGTTGGAGAATCAGCAAAAAGGATGTGTTGATAACCTCGAGAAAGTGAAGAATGCTGAGATTGTGAAAGGAAAAGTCGAGCATCTTGCGAAGGGTGTAGTTCCAGATGAGTTGGAAGCCGGGAAATCACGAGATTCAGGTTGCCCATCTAAATTTCTTCTAATGTGCTTAAACTCTATACAAGATTCGTTGCTCGGGGATGGTGAACTCAGCAAGGAACAGAGTGAACCTTTGTTTGCAAATTCATGGGGAGTTAAGTTTTGGTACTCTTATTCCCTGGGGCATGATGTGCTCGAAAAAAGCGGGACTAGTGCTTCTGTGGAGCAAATTGCCTGGATGGCCTCATCAGCAGCGGACAGTATTTCCAGAATGGACAAGGAAGGTGTATCCTTCAGAAGCCCATACCTGTTGTTTCTTGTTCCGTCGCAGGAGAAAGCAGTTGAGGTTAGTTTATGTTCATGATCGCTTTCTTGTTGTGATTAACTGCTGGATTGGCAAGTTACAGCTGTGGAACAGTTTTTATGATTATTGCCATGTTGGCAACCTATGAGCGTATCAGTGTTTGAGGGAAATCTGGCAATTCTGATTCTTAATAACTTTGGTTGAGTGGGCTTCAAATAGAGTTTCTAACTGAAACAGCTTTCTTTTGTTAGCAATTTTAATTCTGATTTAGGTTAGTTTATATTTATGATTCCTTCGTGTTGTGATTGACTGCGGCATTTGAAAGTTACAGCTGTGGAGCAGCTTTTCTGATTGTTGCCAGAATCTATGAGCATATTAGTGTTTGAGGCAAGTCTAGCTATTCTAATTCTAATTAACATTTGTTTTAGTGGGATTCAAAATAGAGATTCTAATTTCTAAGACTGAAAAAATTTCTTTTGCTAGGTTTCAGGTATTTCTGGTATTAGTAAGTTGTGGAGCATGAGGTGCTTTTCAATGATGTTTTACAAAGCTACTTTTTCACGAGAATATGCTATATTTGTCGTTTGACAATTGGGACAAGGTCTAACTGAGAAGAACTAATAGAAAAATCAATGGAGCTGTCTTTTGTTAAGCTTTACTGCTCCCGCTGCTTCTTTTATGATGCACCACCTTCCCCACATTCTGGTCTTTCCCCTAATTAATTGGTGGTTTGAAAGTTTTGTTTGAGGATTGAGCCTTTTCATTCCCCTCTTGTTTCTGTTAAGTCTTCCTCAAGTCTTGCTTTAGGTGGAATGCCTCTAAATTACTTGGTGTTTTTCCAGGTGCGCTCTGTTTGCAAACCTCTGAAAGCTTCAGGCATCCACACAGTTATTTTACATCCTGGTACTTCAGTGAATCATCAAATTGAAGGGTATTTCTGGAATCTCCCCTCTGTTTATGAGACACGACATTTTTGAGCTGTCATTTATGTTATCCCCTGTTTTCCGGTAGTGATGCTTTCAAGCATCACTATGTTTCTAGCCCATGCAACGCATGACTTAATTCTTCTACTTAATTGCAGTATCTTTTTAGATTATTTCTTTTTATTGCCTGCATTATATGAGTAATCACACTGTCTATTCTTATATTCTTTTGATCTGATTGGTTTTGAACTGAAATTTTCAAATTTTTTATTGTGTTCCTGAGAGAACAAGGAACTCGACTTTTATAAGCGAAGCTAAAATATAGTTTGCAAGTAATACTTGAAACTAGAGCATGAGATGAAATGAACAATGGCATTGTTTGCAGGATTAGGTTAAGTTCATGTTGCGCAACTTATAATTAAAGTTAATGGTACAAGAGTATTACAAGTTTAGAGTAACTCGATGCATGAGTTTGACAACGTATGTTGAATTTCTCAAGCCAACATGGGTAAAAATATCATCGTAACACCATTGAATGCAAAGATGTGGTAGGGGCGGTATGATTTCAGCACCTTCGCGTGCTTGAGCAATTTTAGAAGTTTATGGAGATATTTTGCTAAATTAATTCATATCAATCATTGGTATTCAGAAATCGAATTCTAAAATTAAGGAAGAATATGAAAGGCTCTGGAAAGTCCCAACATGGGTTTAATTACGGATTTACAGTGACAATAAGTTGATAGCTGAACTAAGTACGAGAGAGAAAAAGTTATGATTTGCTATATTTAAATCAAAACCATTAGAAACATGTTGTTGAGCTAGCCTTCTAAAAATGCGGATAGGTAACATTAGTTAAAATTCCAATCTAAGTTTTGATATAGTAGATGAAACAATTGTAACTGTAGAGTTTATTTTCTAACAAGGGGACTTATGGCATTATTTATAGCTCAACCTTTTAGTTTACTGTGCTTTTTCTTGGGTTTTTTTGGGGGGGGGTTAGATATATGCAACCTTCCTCCTATAGTCAAATAATAGTGTGGGTATTTCCATTCTACCCAACATTTTAAGGACATCGACTTCTCATTACTCCCTGACGAAAGTACGTGACAGTTTTTGATACATTTTGCATCAGTCAACTATAATTTGAACTGAAAAAGGTTTGCTTCACTGTCATTTCTTAAGCTGTTGCAGCAAAGTGGATACATGAATAAATCCCCTTCTATTACATCCTAAAACCTATTGCCTTTTGACTGCCAGTTTCTTTGGACTATTTAGCATTTACTAAGATCCTCAAATAAGTTGGCACCATCTGGAATGACCTCTGTGTTTGAGCATTCCTGTGCTGGATACATATCTTTCACTCAATAGTTTCTTGATCATCTTGTGACCAAGGCTTGGTTGGAAAGTGAAAATCGTATATGTTTGTTCCTCATGTGAGTCATTATTTGCACAGATTTAAATTCCAAAGCAGATGAAAAAAACATAGATCTTTTAAGCATCTATATTCTTCTAAAGTATGAAGCTGAACTAGAAAGGGTCGTCAGACCTGAGGGATGTAAATAGATTGTTCTTGTGCACATTTATTGCATTTTTTAATCATTTCATGACCGGGGGCTTCTTTGTTCTGTAGCTTAAAGAAGTGTGAACCGGAATTTCTTGTAGCAACACCTGAGCGCCTTTGGGAGCTTATTTCATTGAAGGCGGTTGATATATCTGCGGTCTCTTTGCTGGTAATTTGTTTTCCTAGGCTCAGTTCCTGCTTGCAATGTGAGACATTTGATTCCACCCTGATATTTCACTAGTGATATTGGTATGATCATAACCATATGCATATGCTAACAATTCTCCATGTAACATCTTAATATTCTATAACATACCTTGCACAAGTTTAGTAGGGGGAGATTTGGGAAAGCATTGTGATGTAGGACGCTCTGAGAGCAATTCTTACACCAGGAGAATTCACACAAAGTACTCAAACAATACTCAATTCAATTATATTCACTTCAAGTGTATCTCCCTAATGCATAATCGGGAGTTTAAATAGGGGAATACATCCTAATGCGATAAGGAAACTAAATAATAATATAATCAAAAGATATTATTTGTTACCTAAACGATAAAATAAAATAACTAAAAGATAGTGTTCTCCTAAATAAAAGTCGTAAATTTTTAAATTTCCTATTTCTCCTAAAATAGAATTTCCCATGATATCTGATTGCAACTCCCCCGCTGGAAAAGAACTCGACTCCGGCGAGTTGTCTTGAAGATACCACTCCAAGAGCGTAGGGTTCAGCTCATGGAACTCATCTTCTGTAATCCAAGTGGCATCTGCTTGCGGACGGCCAAATCATTGCACCAAAAAGCGACGGAAGCCACCACGAGAGGACGCCACGAACTCATCATCCAACACAGCCTCAATATCAGTGTGGGATTGCGTGAAAGGAGGGAGCTTAGGAACCTGGGTACCTGCAGCAACACTAAAAGGAAGACTAGGAGGCTCAAAAGTACCTCGATGAAGGGTTAGATCTTCCACATTAAAAATAGGACTAATGCCCAAGGTGTTAGGTAAATCAAGCACATACGCATTAGATCCCAACTTCCGAACAATCTGGTATGGACCCATGGCTCGAGCGTGGAGTTTTTTGTGGGAGTGTTTGGGTAATCGTTCAGGTTGAATACGAACCATGACAAAGTCTCCCACCTCAAAAGAAATGTCCCTGTGACGCATGTCAGCTGAAAGCTTATAATTGTCATTACTCATTACAATTTTATGACGAATCTCAGCGTGTAAATCATGTATGTGCTAGGCAAATGACGAGCTTAGTTTAATAGGCGCAGGAAAGGCCAAGGCGCATACCTCGGAGCCTTAAAGAGGGTCAGGCGCGCGCCTTTGGAGGCGCAGCCCATTCCAAAAGCGCGCGCCTTTGGGGCTTTTTGGTGATGCGTGGGGCGCGGGCTTTCCGAGCTTCTTGGATCTTAATGGTTTTGTCTGAGAAAAAAGGAAAAAAAAAAATGCAAATCACACTTACAAGCCTTCGGCTGCTTCAGATCGAGCCTTCTCTTTTGCTTAGACTTCTTCGTCCTTCACTCCACAGCAAACCCTAGCTCTTCGACAGCAAGTAAGTGTTCTCTACTCCTCTGTTGTTTGATTTTTCCATCATCATTCTCCTCCTTCTACTTCTTCTCTGTGAGTCGAACCCCATGGGACAGGATTCGAGCTCTCTCTTTTTTTTAGGGGGGGCCTTGAAAGGTTGCACGCATGGTGCTGCAGCTGCTGCTACAGTGCCACTGCCCGGACCCCTTTTGCTCTTCTTTTCTTTTCTTTCTCTGCCTCGAACAGCCGAACAACCCCTGTGGCCCTGTCTAAATAACCCCCTCAGCTCTCTGGCTAATTCGATGGGGTGTTTGTTGTGTTTGACCCTTTTTAGATTGTTAATTTCTGCTTGTGCTGTCTATATTTCATGCTGTCCATTTGTCCTCTTCTTCTCCTCTTGTTTTCTTTTTTTTAATTTTGTTATTTTTTTTAAATGTTTAGAAAACTCTTTTTAAGTATCCTATTATGGTGGCAGCATTATCTTGGTGTGTTGATTCTCTGTTATGATCTTAAATTTAAGTTGAATGTTTATGTGTTAAATTTTTAATTATTGATTGCTTTGTTTAATTAGTTGTTTGTTTTTTTTGGTTGAAAATTGTAGTGAACTCATTTGAGGTGTTGATTTTTGGGTTGAATTACTTGAATGGAGGATACATCCGGTACTCCTACGGATTTGGTCTCCTCTAAACCTTTAGATTTAGGAAGTATGGTAGGCAAGATGAAACTAATAAAAATAATTTTTATTGCAACTTCTGTGGAGTGAGGACCATGGGTGGAGTTTATCGGCTTAAGCAACATTTAGCGGGAGGGTATCGTAATACCCTAGGTTGTAAAAAAGTCCCTGAGCATGTTAGGAAAGAAATTCAAGACTATATGGAGCTAAAAAAAATCAACAAAAGAAGCATATGATATGTCTAGACAAATGCCGCAAGGCTACTTTGTTGATGAAGATGAAGATGAAGATGAAGATGATGAATGTGTTGAAATGAATTCTGAAAGCAGAAAACATGCAAGTGGCGCAAGTGGAACAAAGGGAAGTAATAATGTGCCTTCTAAGGAACCTAAGCAAAAAGGTCCACTGGATATGTACTATACTCCTAATCCCGCAAATGTTATCAAGGCTCATAAGGATCAAGGGAGGCAAAAAACACTAAATGAGCTATGTAGGAAAGAGTTAAGAGAAAAGGCTTGTAGACACCTAGCCAGGTGGTTTTATGATGCCGGGATTCCTTTTCATGCTGCCACTCTTGATAGTTTTGCCATTGTTTGTGAATCTATTAGTCAATTTGGCCTGGGATTGAAACCGCCTTCCATGTATGAATTGAGAGTCCCTTTCCTCAAAAAAGAAGTAGAAGATACGGAGAAGGCAATGGTGGAGCACAAAAAGGAATGGACTGAGATAGGTTGTTCTATCTTATCTGATGGATGATGTGATACTACTGTCCAAAAGGACATTGTCAACTTTCTTGTGAACTCTCCAAAAGGCTCGGTCTTTATTAGATCAATGGATGTATCTGAAGTTATAAAGGATGCGAACCTTTTATTCAAGGTTCTTGATGATATGGTGGAGGAAGCTGGAGAGGAAAATGTGGTCCAAGTGGTGACCGACAATGCATCTAACTATGTTAAAGCAGGTAAGAAACTAAAAATCATCTACTTATCTACATTCCTGATATGTTAGCCATATGTTTATTCTATTCCTATTTCATAAATTCTAATTTCTAATTTAATGGTTATAAAACTTTTTATATAGGAAAATTGTTAATGGCTAAGAGGCAACACCTCTTTTGGACTCCATCTGCCGCATATTGCATTGATCTCAAGTTGGAAGACATTGGAAAGAATATTCCAAAAGTCAAGATTGCTCTAAAGAAGAGCATGGCTATTAATGCTTATATCCATAGCTCCGTTACCCTTGTGAACTTGATGAGGCGATTCACTAATCAAAGGAACTTGCATAGGCCTACCGTGACTAGATTTGCTACATCATTTATCACTCTTTCCTCCATTCACAAACAAAAATACAATTTGAGAAAGATGGTGACTTCTCAAGAATGGAGCAATAGCAAATGGTCAAAGGATTTGGGGGGGGGGAAGAAGATGACATCCTATATCTTGCAAGAGAGTTATTGGAAGAATGTTCTCTATTCTCTTAAATTGACAAGTCCTCTCGTCAAGGTTCTTCGCATGGTTGATGGAGACGAAAAGCCACCTATGGGTTATATTTATGAGGCTATGGATAGAGCTAAGGAGGTTATTGCTAAGAGCTTCTCAAACAGGGAGGAGAATTATGAAGAGGCATTCTAGTATATTGACAAAAAATGGGAATGCCAACTTCACCAACCTTTACATGCGGCAGGACATTATTTGAATCCGGAAATCTATTATTCAAACCCATTTATTGAAGATTGTAGCGAAGTGATGAAGGGTTTGTTTGATTGCGTTTCAAGGATGATTCCGGATTTGGGGACTCAAGACAAGGTTCTTGTTGAATTGAATTTATACAAAACTTCTCAAGGTTTGTTTGGAATGCCAATGGCAGTAAGGCAAAGAAAGTCACTTGCTCCTGGTAAGAATATTCATATTTCATACAAAACTTCTCAAGGTCTCTCTGGCATTTTTGTTTTAGCTAAATGCTTATTCTATTTTTTTTTTTTTGGTTTAATAGCTCAATGGTGGAGTTTTTATGGATCTTCGGCACCTAACTTGAGGAAGTTTGCCGTAAGAATCCTTAGCCTTACTTGTAGTGCAACGGGATGTGAGAGGAATTGGGGTGTGTTTCAGCATGTAAGTTGCAACTTACAAAAACTATCCGGTTACGTAATTTTTAGTTTATTAGTGACTAATTAAACCTATTTACTTTTGTTAACAGCTTCACAGCATGAAGAGAAATAGGCTAGCACGATCCCGATTAAATGATTTGGTTTTTGTCAAATCAAATCGTGCATTAAAGCGTAGATGTGAAAAGAGTAGCTCTAGAGATCCCATTCTCTTAAAAGAAATTGATGAAAGCAATGAGTGGTTGTTGGGGAGAATGGAAGATGACTCAGATGATGATGATCTTGTGTTTGAGGGGGATATTTTGACTTGGGCAGCTGTTGCTCAAGCTTGTGGCGCTAATGAGTCCCACTATAGCACTAGGCATAGAGGATCAACAAACACTAGCACTGCTAAAATTTCGGCAAGGGACAAAGGAAAAGCTCTCGCTCATGCCTCTGGTTCTAAATCCTCCCGAGTTCGCACTCAATTATTTGATGAAGATGAGGAAGAGGAATTTGAAGAGTCTTCTGAGGAAGAGGAAGATGCTATTGGAGATGATGTTGAGTTGGTGGATGATGATGAAGATGTCGAGCATGTGGTGTTAGATGATGATGAGGATGTTTAGTTCACCTTTATGAGCCATTTTGCTTTGTGTCCTATGTGTTTTATGCTTTCCTTCTATGGCTATGCTAGTTTCTATCTTTTAAGACTTCTACTATCTTCTGGCGTGTACTTTGAGAAACTATGATGTCATGTTATTGTGTTTTATGACTATTTGCAATGTTATTTGTGGTTATCTTGATGTTTAATTTCTTATTTGATGTCAATATGTACTTATTTTCAAAGAAATATGGTTCGGAAATGATTTTGGAGTATTTTATGATCAAAGTACG
>NCQV01095986.1:0-11657 GCA_002740545.1 Lophocereus schottii
TATATCTACAGTGATGTTTTAGGCAACACATTTTGCACTTAATAGTTTTGTTGATATTTTCGCCAACTAAAACAATTTCCAAGGGTTGGATCCAAACTTGATTATCAGATGAGAAAAGCTAAAATAAACTCAAATTAAAATTTTGAACTCAATATTCGTTCCTTTGATAAACATTTATTTCAACTGCAATAACTAAGTTAAAATTCTTTGTCACTTAAACAGTTCAATTGACATTCTCTATCATTAAAATAACTTCAATGATTTGGATCAAAACTTGGTTATATGATAGTAAATATTAAACAAATTGGTATATGCATTTCGAGCTCGATGTTCCATCATTTGGTCAATATTTATCTCCGATATGACAATTCATTCAAGATTTTCGCCACTCAAACAATTCAGTTAGTATTTTCTTTTCTCCATAGGAAATGATTTATCTTACATCAAACAATGAAAAATATGATTTGAAAATTATTTTCCTTGAGAAAATATTTTTCGTAAAAAAATTATTTCCCAAGACAACCACTTTTCTCCCGACTGACCACTACCCAAGCTTTAGAATCTTTTCTCACTAAGAACACATACTAACTAATGCTATTGCATAATAATAGATGTTTTAACTTATAATCCAAGGCTTTATTATATGTTTGATAAATTGATTCAAAATTTATTTTGATACTTTTATGAATTGTTTGATGCCCACCTATATTATTGGTAGCAACTTTTGGTTATGCGCAAATAATTTACATTTGGGTACATCCAACTTTGGTGTAATCATTTACAGAACCAGCTTTTTGAAAAAGTTACTATCAGGTTCATTGAATTATTGCACCATGTACATTTGAGGGACAATCACTGTTGAAATTCATTTGCAAATCCCTAAATTTTTTATATTTGCATTTTAGCCCAAATCCTTTAAAACTTACTTTTGAAAAATCTAAAATTGTGTATGTTGTATTTTGGTAGTACTCGACTTCCTCTTTCATATGGTATCAGAGTCAAATGCCCAAAAATAATTAAGATAATTAAGCTAATTAATGAGTAATTAAGCTATTAACTATGATTAATGCTTGAATCATCACCTGCTTGTCCTGGTCTTAATTATTCACAGTTCAATCACTAGAAGGAATTACTTCACTGGGCACCTCAATTAAACTATCTCATCGACATAGTTTTAGAATTAAAAACAGAATTGACTAAAACTAACACTAAAGTGAAGAAGCTGAAGAATTGGTTAATCGTAGTCCATATTTCTCTATCAACGAGTTAGGCATATTGGAGAATCTATTTCCAGTATTGGTATTCCATTTTAGCATAAATATCCTTTCCAAAATTCAAAAAACAAAAAATCCATTTCCATTACAAGATATAAAAATCCAAAAAGAAGTAGGAGAAAAATCGGCTGAAAAATTGACTGAAAAAGTAGAAAAAGAAAATGGAGTATAAGTAGTATACTCTTGAAGAGCTACAGAAAATGTTCGAGAAAGAACAAAATTCAGAAGAATTAACAAGATCATGGGTGTAATTAGCGATATGCATGACATGTTATCTGATGATAATGAAGAGACCAAGAATGTTCAATTAGAAGAAGAAATATATTAGCAGATAAATTTGACTAAATTAGAAGATCTTAATGTATTGCCATTAGAATAAATTAGGAAAAAATTGGATAAAAAATATGGTAAAATGACTATTGAAAATGAGATCAATGAGATTGGAGAAGAACTCGACTAAGGTGAAATAGAAACCAATCTAGTTAACAATGTTGTTTCTAAGCCTGAAGAATTTGATAAACCTTCTAAAAGAAATACTCGTTTTTTAAAACCTAGGTACGTCCTAGCAGGACGTACAATCCATTTTTCCTTTGGGTTTATCCCAAGGAAAACCATGATTTTTAAAGAAATTGGCCTTACCCTAATTAGTCAAATAGGATACATCTTAAACATTGATAGAGTCTGTAATAGAGAAGAATATTTGAACACTGAAAAAGATGAATGAATAGTATTTTAAACCTAAATACCACATAGCCTATAGCAAATTTTCTAAACTATATCGAATATAGTTTTTCTGACACCATAGCTGACTGATATGATTTGTTAAGCGAAGGCGGTAAAAATACATTAAAAATAACGGAAACACCAGCTGTTCTGTTTAGAAATTTGTGCAAGGAAATCGAAACAGAATTCATCGGAGCTAAACTTGTTTCTGAAGAAAAAGTAAGAGAATAACAAAGAAAAATTAATAACATCGAATTATGGAATATGAGATACCTGAAAAATTACAGTCAATATTATTACAGCACGCTTACATCCGGGTTATCAAGGATATGTACGAGGGAGGGAGGACGCGTGTTAGGATACCGGGCGGGGTCTCCAATGACTTCGTTCTCATTATGGGCCTGCATCAAGGCTCCGCCTTAAGCCCGTTTCTTTTCGCATTAGTTTTGGATGGACCCACTCGAGGGATTCAAGACGAGGTGCCTTGGTGCATGTTATTTGCAGATGACATCGTTCTTATCGATGTGACCAGGCAGGGAATGAATGACAGGTTGGAGAGTTAGAGGCAGACACTGGAAGATAGGGGTTTCCGGTTAAGTAGATCAAAAACGAAATACCTCCATCGCCGTTTCAGTGGAAGAACAGAAGAGGGCGGAGACATCACACTAGAGGGGAGGGTGATTCCAAAGGTCGCAAAATTTAAGCATCTGAGCTCGATCATCTAGCAAAACGGGGATATCAATGAGGATATTAGCCAGCGAATAAGAGTGGGTTGGCAAAAGTGGAAGTCGATGTCCAGGGTGTTGTGCGACAAGAGAGTGCCGCTAGGACTGAAAGGCAAGGTTTATTAGAGGATGGTTAGATCGGTTGTTCTTTGTGGATCGGAGTGTTGGCCTCTACAAAAGATGCAAGCCCAAAGGTTGATGGTTGCTGAGATGAGAATGGTCAGGTGGATGTGTGGTTTTACGAGAATGAACGGTATTAGGAATGTCGTCATCAGGAGTTTAGCCAAAGTTGCCCCCATAGAGGAGAAAATGAGGGAATCGAGGCTTAGATGGTTCGGCCACGCTAAGCGGAGAAGTGTGGCCGCCCCAGTGCGGAGGTGCGAGATGATAGTCCCCCCCAGTGGAAAGAGACGGAGCGGTAGACCGAAGAAGAGCCTAGAAGAAGTGATTACAGAGGACCTGAGAGTTGTTAGTCTGACGGAGGACATGGCTCAGGATAAAAGACTGTGGCGGGATAGGATTAGAGTCTCTGATTGTAGGGGTCCGCCTCCGTAGGTGGCTGTTAGATGCGTTGGATTGGGGTAGGTCTTTGTGTGTTTGTCTGTAGGTCGTGCTTGGCTAGGCTGTGCTGGCTTCTGGCGCCCCAGGTTTGTTAAGGTATGTCTCTGCTCCTTGATTATCTACTCTACTTACCCTTCTCCCCAAAACTGCTTTTCCTCTATAAATTATTTTTTCCAAAAAGTGTTTTGTGGGTCTATAAGAATCAACCTCTCTATGGATAGGAATACCGGTAGAGGTAAGGTTGCCTACAGCTGGATCTCCCCAGACCCCGCGAAAGCGGGACCCACACTGGGAATTGTTGTTGTTGTTGTTGTAGTCAATATTATTACAAAATTGGGCATAATGAAACTAATGTTGGTATGTTTATGACAAATTACCATATCTGATAAATTCCCTATTTAATGAAAAATACATGGCATGGCTTGAAAGAATATATGCCATTGATACCCTTAGTTCAAGAATATCTTATCTAAGAAAATGGATCAATGATCAATGTCTTGATCTCCAGAAGCAAAAGAAGAATAAGAAACAGTTTTCAACTTGTTGGGATTCACCTCACCAATGGGAAAAGGAATCTGAAAAAAGAAGGACAAGAAAATTCTCTAAGGAAAAAAGCTTTAACAAGCAAAGGAGTGAGAAATATAGAAGAAAATATTGTAATAAACCAAGTCTTGAAAAAAGGAAGATTGTTTAGGAAAGTCGCTTATTGTCCTGCAGGAAAAAACAACTACAAATGCTGGGCATGCGGAGAAGTAGGACATTGTGCTAATGAATGCAAAATTAGGAAGAATAACAAGCTTATTAAAACCTGGGTAGCCTAGATTATGTTAAGCTTAGTGAGGATGAGGCATTAGAGCTAGCCCTAAATAACAGCAAAGGAATTGTTGAAATTATAGTGGATAATGAATATGAAGAAAGTGATTATGAAGAAACAAGTCATATGATGGAGAGTAGCTCAGTTAGCCTTGCCGATCTTCAAGGAGAAGAATTTATGGTAGATAATGATAATGAGAAAGTCAAAGGAGATTGGTTTCTTTTCATAATCTAAAAAGACATGATCTATAAAAAATTCATCTTTCAATGAAAAACCAAATGCATATGTGAAATGATAGAAGGAGATCTTAAAATAAAGGATTATGAGTATGATATTGGGGAAGTTAATCTCATTAATTGGAAGAATATCCTTAAGCATAACAAAGATAAAAGGTACAGGTATATCCATGTCGGAAGTGTCCAAATTTTAATCAACCCATTACAATATTATGGCAAAGATATTGATCTCTATGCTTTGCTCTATGATATTAGGCATACCGAATTCAATAATCAAATTATCACAGTGATTAAGACTAATTTATGTAATGAATAGGTAGGATTCAATTTTCGACATGGATATTATATGAGTCTAAAGGATGAATTTATTAAAAGTTTCTTATCACTTAAGATAAAAACAGTTGGGATAGACATGAAAAGAAGAGGATATCCATTAAAAATATTCTAGAAAATTATCTACAAATTAGATAATACCATAGATCCACGACTAAGGTAACAATGATAGAAGTAAAAAAATTTGAAAGTCCTACCCCTATGCATCTACCCCTATTCAAAAGATCTAGAGGATTAAGTCCAATCCTCAGGAGACAAAAATCGATCGTTCATGGATATCTAGTTTGCCAATCCTCAAAGACCAATAAGAAAAATGTAATAAAAATTAATGAGGAGAGTAAAATCACCAATAAACCCCAATTATTAAGAAGCATGGGCACAAGATCAAATTGGAGAGAATGATCTTCATCAGTTAAAAAGAGCTTAAAAAAGATGATACAATTAGCATGATCAGTGAAATGAGTAGAATAAGTTTTGAATCTGTAAGACCCAGTATAGATTGAAGTATGAGTCTAGAAAGAAAGGTCATTCGGTACAAAACTAGAATTGTTAGTGAACCAATCTATGAAAACAAATTAATCAAAAACATGACTATGGAAATATGCTATGAAGCTACCAATACAAATTCTAATAGCATCTATATCCCAATAAAAGTATGGTTAGAAGGATATAATACGTATGAGCTATGTGCTTACATAGATAGTGGTTGTTCTGTATGCTTTGAAAAAAAAAACATTATTTTCAGAATTTAGGTGAAAAAAAGCCAAGAATCCTTTACAAGTAAGAGCAGCTAATAATAGTATTATGAGTTACAATGAAGCTATAGAAGGGTTATCTATAGAATTAGGAGGAGCTCAATGCATTATGCCCCTTCTATAGGCTACTAATCAATCCTTTCATGATATAATTATTGACAATAATTTTCAAATATTATTTTCTCCATGCACCCAGACCATTAACCAAATAATATTTACAATTAATGGTCACTCTGGTCCTATTAAAAAATTAAGTAAAGCTTACACCTATCAGAAGATTGAGTTTACACGCAGCCAGCGTGATGAGAAGGTAATGCCTGCACAACGAGAAATAGCACTGACAATTTCATCACTTGAGCTATCTATTAAGGAGCAGATTATTGAACAACAAGAGAAATTATGTAACGAACTTTACTATGATAATCCTTTAAAATTTTAGGATAAAGATAGAATATTTGCTAAAATCATTTTATTAAATCCCAACACTATTATCTGAGTAAAACAGATGGTGTATATACAACATGATATTCAAGAATTTGATAAACACATCAAATAACTTCTGGATAAAGGATTAATTAGGAATAGCAAGAGTCCTCACACTAGTCCTACTTTTATGGTAAGAAATCATGCTGAAGAAAAAAGAGAAAAAGCTAGAATGGTAATCAATTACAAAAAGCTTAATGATAATACTACCTTTGATGGTTACTATATTTCTAAGAAAATTGTCCTTTTCAACATAATTCAAGGAGCCTCTTGGTTCTCGCAAATGAATTGCAAAAGCGGTTATTAGCAGATAAAAATGGATAAGGAAAGTATTCCTTTAACTACATTCAGTGCCCACAAGAACATTATGAGTAGATAATAATGCCATTTGGTATTAAAAATGCACCCCAAATATTCCGGAGAAGAATGGATAATATCTTCAAAGACCTTAATCATTGTTGTTCAGTTTACATTGATGATATCTTTGTCTTTTCCGAAACCATAGAATAGCACAAAGATGATGTCTTGGCTATCACCCGAAGATGTATTGACCATGGCATTATACTTGGTAAGGACAAGTACATTTAAGCTAAATAAGATATTGAGTTTTTAGGTCTAGAGATAAAAGTTGGACTGATTATTCTGTAAAAATATATTTTGAAAAAACATGGAAAAATTCCCTAAAAAAATCGAAGATAAAAAGCAGTTAGAAAGGTTTCTTAGATGCCTAGCCTATGCTTCAGATTTCATTAAAGATTTGGCTAAAGTAAGAAAGCCATTACAACAAAAACTCAAGAAAAATGTGATTTGGACACGGATCGCTAACAATTCAAATATTGTCCAAAACTTTAAAAAAAATGTGTAAAAATCTTCCCACTCTTAATTTGTCTAATGAAGGAAAAGATTAGTTCTTGTGACAAATGCTAGCAATGAGCACTGGAGTGCAGTACTCAAAATAAAAGAAGGAGAAAAACTATGCAAATATTACAGTGGAAGTTTTAATAAGACAAAATGCAACTATCCCATAATAGAAAAAGAAATCCTTGTAGTCATAAGGGGCATTGAGAAGTTCTTAAGTTTCTTGGCCCCAAAATCTTTTCTTAGTTGAACTAATTGCAAAGGAATACTTAATTTTGTGAAAAAGAATTTATCAAATATACAAGCGCAAAGGCGACTCCTGTATTGGTAAGTATAGCTTAACCAGTTTTCCTTCTCTAGTGAACATATATAGGGATCGAAGAACTCTCTGGCAGACAGTTTAACTCGAGAACTCGTCAATGGTGATTATCAAAGCTGACCTCCTCATAGAAAAGGAGGAAATCCATAATGACATGCCGCTAGTACAAGAAGGGGTTTCTCCTTCTAGTAAAGTCCTTATTGATAATTTGGAATTCCATACAAAAAGTAGATCACATTTTGATCTACTATCTACAGCCTAGCTAATAGCCTATAGATTTTCCCTTCTAGAGTTGTAAGTTAATTACCCTAGATGTCCTTATGATATCTAAGAAAAAATAAGCTCCCATGTTCAAGATAAATGGTTCAATAAGTGGTACACAGCTTGCATTGACTTTTATCATCATTATTCTATGATATGTGGGAGCCTTGGGGTATAACTGTCTACTTTCCGAATAAGTCTGGAGCTTGTGCTGTCAGTTTCTTAGCAAATTCAATATATCAAATTGACCCTACCATTAAAGCTTGGGAATATGGGATTGTACTTTATAGAAATCCCAGACCCAAAGTTCCCATTTTTCTCAAGAGTAATGAGATTTCAGCAATGCATGCTCTGAAGAATCCATTGGATTCTTACATCTCCTAACGGTCTAACAAAAATTTCAACCAGTAGATGCCTAAATTTGAAAGTGTATAGCGCATTAATTGAATATAAAAATGAAAAATCCAAACCTGGCTATTATCTTATTCAGATCGTAGATTACGACGATCTCCATGATCGACGATAAGAATGGGTTCCTGAACGATAAGAATTAATTATTGATCCTGCTTTGGCAAGAGCCATTGGATTTTTCAACATTTATCATTAGTGTTGGGCATTAATTGAACAAGAAAAAATGTGAATGCATTATGGAAACATGACTTTCGCCTATGGTAATGAGTTCAACGAGCACATGAAGGTGGAAGGAGCCGTGTTAGAAGATATCTTTGATTTTCTCTTTGAAGTTGGAGCTGAAAAATTCTTATCAGCAAAAGGAAAGAAATAGATTCTTGAATTATTTAAAAATTATGATCTAGAGCATCTTAAGCAACTTGATGAAGATTTTGATGATTATTCAGATAATCATGGTCTGGATGATTTCATTGGAGATGCAGGCATGCAGAATCTCAATAATGATGATTAGTCTTATTATCATTAAAAGTTTTGAAAAGTGGTTGCTCCATTATTGTACTATTTTGATAAGTGTCTAGTGTGTAAAATAAAGCAGTGCACTATAGCCATCAGTGTAAACTATAGCTATGTGAAAATCATTATGTATTGTAGCAATTAGGGCATCCTATGTACTGCCAATTCTCTATAAAAAGAAAGGTCAAGTGCTGAGAAAGGACACAATTATTTGAACATTCTTGAGTAAAAGGGAAGTCGGGATTCTCCATTTCTCCATGAACAAGCATCTCTAATAATCTTATCTTAAGTCCCTCTTCAACCTTTCCATTATAATATTTCCACTTTCAAGATTTCAATAAAAGAAGTTTCCCAAAAGGAAGCGTTATTCAGTCGAACCTTGGCTACGGCCTGAGGTAGAAAGCAAAACTATAAAACTTGATTAATGGCTATGGTCTAAGGTAGGCAACGAAACAGATCTGTGCTATGCTTGATCTAAGAAAGGTGTAGGTTATATTAGCAATCTCTGTAAACTGGAAGTTAGAGGAATGCTAAGATCCAGCACCGACTAAGTTCAGGTAAAGGTCGAAACTTTCTAATTAAGTTTTGATTAGTTTTTCGAAGTATGGTGGGCTTATAACCATAGAAAGTATAATATATGAGATATAAGTAGTAGATTGCGATAACTAGTGCCAGTAAAGTCATTATAAGAATTTTAATTAAGCATACTTTGTGAAAAAACTCTAAAAATAGCATATTTGAATAATTTCAGGGACTTTCCTACAATTTCTAAAAGTTCAAGAACTAAAATAATAATAAAACGTATTAGAAAGTCACTTGTACCAAAATTGGAGGTATAAACTGTTAAGTTTTCTAAAACCTGATCTAACGTGTGAATACGCTAAAACTGGAGGTAACAAAGTGTCAAATTTTGATTATATGCGGCTACTTCGGGCTGACTCAATTTGTATGAAATATATAGTGATTTTGGAACTGAATATTTTTTAAATATTTTGATGTTGAATTTCTAACGAACTATCGGTTGTTGTCATGTGTTTTTGACTTGGTCTTGTAACTGCTTTTTTAGAGTTAAATGGGAGAGGAATCCCAGAGATTTAATCCCTTGTTTTCAGCCCACTTTGTTGCTCCAGTTACAACCAAGTGAATGAGATTTTATCTTCCATAAATTACTCTCTCTTACCAATAGCTTTATGTAGATGCTTCCTTGCTTTAAGCTAAATTTTATTATTGCCAAATCTATTCTCTAAGTTCCCATCTTAGCTTATGTATCTTAGAGCCTCAAACTACTGTTTTGATGATAATAGCTTTTCAAAGCTTACGAAATTCATTATAAACGTAACTAGTACTTCGGGTAATATGGGTTAAATAGTTGGTTCTAGAATTTCTCTTGTTGCTATTGAAGGAATCCGATTGGTTCTTGTATCTTGGGAGAGGACTGCAATTGAAAACATCTTACCAGTACAGTGGAGACGTTTCCTTTCATAGAAAAGTGTGTAGCGCTCTTCAACCCATCCATTAGGCTACCTCTAAACTGTACTCTTATTTATTTACAATTTGTCATATTTGTCTTATTGAAGTATTGTTTATGATGTACATGCAATTTTGATGTAATTTGATGTATACTATATCACCCCAAAAAGAGGTTATATGTGATATATTATCATGTTACTAATAAGATGGGCTCATGACGTACTATCAAGTATACATCAATTCAATAAATATTTTCTAACATTATCATATAATTCATGAGAAGCACACATGTATGACCATTTTGTTTTAACCAATGAACCTTGGCCTAATATGATAACTAATTCCTTAGTTAGGTCATGACTTCCTTTCTTCTCCATTGCACTACACATGCTTTTTTGCCTTAATTGACTTGTTTTTTTTTTTTGGGTGGATATGGGTGTTTCCCCCCACCAATACAATCATACATGATTTATATTCGTATGTTATCAACTTTTCTTTCTGTTATACTATACCTACAAAAGTCAATGTAAGTGAGATTCAAATTCAACTCTTTGGTAAGAAGTGTAAAAATGTCGTTTATTTATGCTAATTAATACCATATATTTATCCATAGTAAAAGCACACGCACATATTCACTTAACACCTAGAAATATCACTCCGATACTTCATATAAAAATTACTGTATGCACTTTCCGTAGCGAGGACAAAGAAATGTGTTAGACAGGCCTAATGAGATTGGGCCCGACGGCCACTTAAGTCGCCTAGGGCGACAACCCTTGCTGCCCCCTAACCTATATAAAGGGGTTTAAGGGGGTTACCCTTAACAGAGGCTATGACGCGAATATTATATCTCCTATATTCTCCTACTTCTCTCTCATGGCTGAACTGCCATCTATCGAGTTCTCGGGTTTAGGACGTGAAACCCTAAGGCGACTCTAGTAGCCGCTTCGTATTATTATTGGCGTGATTGGTATTCTTTATACGTGTAGACTATTACCGACAGTATGCTTCCGCATTCAGGTTAGTCATATTCCTTCCTACAGTGGTATTAGAGCATAAACTGTTCGGATTAGTCCCCATTCATAGGCCAATAAACTGTCAAACCTGAGTTATTAAAAAGCATGCTTATTTATTCGATTAATTACTTAATTTTTGTAATTATGGGGCCCATAATCAACTTAAAGATTGTATCTTTGGTTGAATACTTGTTGAGTGTTTCTATTTTTGAAACCTGTACGCCCAGATTGATAAAATAAACCCAGTTGTGATCTGTGCGACTATGTGTACACTAATTGATTTGTGCGACTGTGTGTCAAAATACATCCATATTGATTCTTGCAGATCTGCCCAGGTTAAATACACATGATAGTGATTCTGCTAAGCATGCTTCCATGATTAAAGGCTGAATTTTTCTGACTAGTTCGTTCAGTACAAGCATGTTTTAGTCTAAATTTGAATGACAGACCCGATTAGTTGTTATTGAGTACTATGCTACCATTCAATACAAGCATGTTGGTTTGAGCTGTCAGTAGCGTAATTTGTTTACCGTAATTAGGTAGAAAACTGAAAACTAACCCTAATCACCCTTCGCCCACTACGAACGCATTTAGACCCGGCACCCCCCCGCCACTATTTTTTGTTTATGGTCGTCGTGGCTAAGGCAAGGCCTTTGTGGCCATCGGCAAAGGCCACCAAGTCAACAAACCAGACTTCTTGAGGGAAAGGGAGGGGGAAGAAAATGTAGAAAACGGAAAGGGGTCCGAACCTCACCCATCAGAAACCGCTGGGAAAGGGTGGCGCGTGTGGTGCACACACCGCCGACAAATGCTTAAATGGCCATTCTTCTTCCTGCAGCCGCACCCTTGCCCGTCGAGCTACTCAAATCCGGCAAAGGATCTGTGAAATCCACCAGAATTGGTGG
>NCQV01096011.1:2343-22156 GCA_002740545.1 Lophocereus schottii
TTGACTCACACCATAACAATTATCCACTTCTAGAATGAACTAAGTCCCCAGATAGCCATTAGCTGCTAGGCAATGTTTGATACTCGATCGAGGAGCTATCAGGTATAGAGCAACATCCAAGTCATCTTGTAAGCCTCGAATTTGGTGCACCAATACAATGGAATGGTCGTAGACGAGCGACTCATTTTCTTTATTTGGAATCCCCATTGCTTGCAAAGTTACACCTTAAGGGCTAACAATGTGAGAGGCTAAATGCTTGGTATGGTGGTGGGCTATCCGATCATCCAAATGGCCTCTACTATATTGCTCAAATCACTATCTCTCAGGTACATTTGCCTACCCAATACTTTCTCTCTCTTTAGGAATCTGTCTCTACTAACTGGAGCATTAGAGGGGCAATCCGCAAGGTACGCATTTGTTTTGCTAGGAGAAGCAAGTTGAATGATTTGATTAGGATTTACTAGCCAGTTAATTCTCCACCATGGGTCTCATTGCTATTAATCAGTATTAAATCATCCATAGTTGGTTTCTCTTAAAACAACACATATAAAGTTTACTCAACAAGGGATCTAAAATTTTATTGTCCTCTAAGAGATATCTACTAATAAAATAGATTGTACATAGGCACAATGTGTTTTTCAACAATTTATTGAAACATAGGGTAATCATGAAGGATGCAAAAATGACATTGTTGTCCAATTTGTTTCTTGAGCGATGAGAATAAGGTTGATTAAGTAGTTAATTAAGTAATCTATCGAGGAATTTTACAGGAAATATCTAGAAATAACTTGAATATACACGTAAAAGTTTATAAAATATGTTAAAATAATGCTCTTAAAACATGGTTATCGGGAGCAAAAGCTCTAAGGAGCACACGATATATTGCATATAATGAAAATTAACTTTAAAAGAAATTAATTATTTTTTTCTAAAAATTATTTACCAAACCACATTTGGGGAAAGCTCACCAATTACTAAAAATAAGCTACCTTAGCACTTCACTAAATTATTTGATTAGATAAAAAGACCTTTATTCATTTTAGCAATCATAATGAGCATCCACAAGGAAAGACAATGATCCAGTGTCTAGCTATCCGTTTTTTTTTTTTAAGGGCAACAATGAATTTATTAATAGAAAGCATAAGGCATCGACAATGGACATGATCCTTAGACAAATGCAGAACTAAAGAAACAAAAAAAAAAAAAAAAAAAAAAAAAAAAAAAAAACCTTTTGGTAAAGAAAACTAATTAAGACACTTATTAACGCCCTCTTCTATTCCAATCAATGCTTCTTGATGTAGCTTCTAACAAAGAAATTCACAATTCTTATATAGCTTTCCCTTTGAAAATATTTATCTGCTCTCTTAGTCCATATTTTAACAATTGACACCTAGTGTAGATCTATCTTGCTATTAAGTGATAATCCAATCCTAAAAGTATAACATGTGATGTGAAACTAACATGAAAGAACCACTCCAAGAGCCAGAGATAATACCACCCACCAAAAAGGATGTAGAGANNNNCTCATGAATGTTATTAGGAGAATGCATGCTATAAAAACCATAAATAAAGGATAAGTTAGGGCATACTACTGGTAAAAAGCAAATGACATCCCTTCTGAAACAACAAGAAGAGGAGACAAAAAGAAAGCTTGGGTTTTTTTTTTTTTTTTGAGAGGATAGAAAGAGAGCCTACCTGTACATTCAATGGGCGTAATTCAATTAGCATGGAAGAGAAGCTTGTTAGATCAAGCTATTAAAGATGATGTGGAAGAAATCTACAAATACTCATTCTAGGAAGTGTGGGTCAGGCTTTGTTCTTGGCATCATACCAAAATAAGCCCATGATCTTATCAAATAGGAGCAATGGGAGATTTATAGTTGTAATTTTCTATCTAATAAGCTTTTTTTTTTTTTTACATTGAATACGCTAGTGAGGTTTGGAACATTTTTAGAAGAAATTTAATCTCAGCAATGGCTTAAAGAGATACAAATTCAATAAGAATGTGTGTTTATGATGCAAAATATTGAACCAATAAATGAGTATTGCATACTATGAGAGGAACCTAAGAGGAGCAAGATGCAGTGAGTGATATTCCTCAGTTACATATGAGGAAACTGATGTTCCTAAATCATTTAGCTAAGCAAAAATAAGAACAAAAACTATTTCACCTTGTGCATAGATTGGATGACAAATATAAGTCAAATTCTGGTAGTAAGTCCATTACACTCAATAGAGTGACTTTTTGCTATGCTAAAACAATCAACTCAAATGCAGGTCTTTGCTGATGGAAAAGTGTATGCTTTCTAAGTAAAGGGGCTATGGATGTATACCGCACTATGTGTAGAAAGAAAGGACACATTAAAATATTAGCACTTGATAGAAAAATGTTATTGTCATCCTAAATCAAAGAAATTCTAAAATGGATGAAACAATGGACAATGATAAAGGCTCTACAAAACAAGAGATAACAAGACAAGAGTTGCAAATCAAGTTGAGTTCATCGTAAGTAAGAACAAATGCTGCGGGACAAGATATACTTCAACTCAATAGAAAATAGAATCATTGCTGAAATTGTTGCCTTCTGTTAGCTTTAACAAATCTTCTACAAAATAAACTTATGAAATAGATAAGGAGTTTGACTATTACTTTGCAAGAATAGTACATTGGTTATATGCTAATACTACACCTCTTGACTGAATCACATGACCTTACTTGTAGCTAAGACGGCTAATGCAAACATAGGCCATCTCATCTAAAACTTCCATACAAAAATACAACTTTTATTCATAGTTGGGTAACATAGATTTGTCACATGATCTTGTTTTGGTTAATTTTGTGGTTCTTACGTTCAAATTTAGCTTGTTATCTATCTATAAGCTAACTAGAGACAATAATTATCCAGGTATATTTTATTTTAAGCTGTGCCTAATTAAGGATTGTGCAACAAGGACTCCATCGATGTTAGTAAGCAAAAAGAAGGTACGTACACTCCTTTGGATCTACCAATTTTTGAGTCATGCAGTAAGGTGACTAGATGTCAAAATAAAATTAGTGATGCCAATGTTTGTAGTTCCGCATCTATAGTTCAGAACATCATAGTTACTTTTGTTAGTAATTAGAATAATAGCTTATGTATCTGAAATTAAAGATCAGGGCATGCTCTCATGCCTATGCTAAAGCATATTGTTTCAAATGAGGGAAAATTTGATATTTGTTTGACAAGTCCAGTGGTTAAGTTTACTAAGTTGACATGCACTCTAACCAAAAAAGGATAGCTCACAACTTTTTCATGTGATAAATATGATATATGGGGGATATATAGGGTAGTCACTTAAGGGAAATACATATTTTTTTTTCCTTAGTATAGAAGATGATCGCGTAAGACAATTTGGACCTTCTTGCTTAAATGTAAATCAAATTGGTTTCTTGTCTTGGAATCATCATTCTACAAATATGCACATACTTAATTGGATGGTTGTGTGAAAGTCCTCAAGCCTAATAATATCGTAGAGAATGACTTTGGGTGCTATAATCATTTCTTTTAAGGGAATGGTATAATGTATCAGACCTCTTTGTAGATAGAACACAATATAAATGGAAAGTTGGAAGAAGCACATGCATATCTTAGAAAATGCAACAACTATGAGGTTTCAAGCAGGCTTGCTATTGCTTTTTTTGGGATGATTGTGTGTTGGCTACTCTTTGTACTATTAATAGGATTCCACTATTGGTCAATGGTAAACTAACACCTTATCAAGTATTATATCATAATGAGCCAGAATATAAGCGCATAAGAATATTTGGTAGCGTAGATCTTATAAGCAACACATAAAGAGACTGAGATAAGTTTCGAATGAAGAGGAGCACTATGTTTTTTTCTTTCCTTGGTTTATTCTAGCACTCAAAAGGGGTAAAAATTCCTTCATATATTCATTAAGCAAATGTTCCTTTCCTAAAATGTCAGATTCTATGAACATATATTCACTTTTCTACAGTCCAATCATGAGCTCTTTCTGCCACAAATATCATACCCAATCAAAGGAATTGGTCAGATGGCTATATTGAGACTTTTGTTATCCTGTCACATGACCCTTTTCTAGCTTTCCTTCACTAATCCTACTTCCCAATGCCTTCACATACTATTCCCCTAGTTAAATGTTTCTCTACATTCTGCACATGTACAATAACTTTTTGTAGTCAATACATATCTAAGAAATCAAACTACCACCATCACATTATGCTCCAAGGAAGTTTATAAGGACTTCTAAGGAACCTTAAAAAGAGATGAATTTTGTTAACCAAAGCTTCTCATACGTAGGGGAGGATCTCCTATAGTACTATTATCCTATGACTTCTTATGTTAGTCTTGGCAATCCAAATTATTTCATTAACCCTTACTTATTACAATGGACACCACACACAATCCAAGAGATGTGTTGAAGTTGTTTCTCATCCTAAATTTTTCTAAATAATGAGTTTGGAGCTTATAGCTTTTGAACACAATACTATATGAGAAATTACTACTTCTCTAGCAAGCAAGAAGTCTACATGGTGCAAATGATTGTTAAAGACTAAATCCATCTCTGATGGGACAATTGAGAGATGCAACAAGGTTAGTGATTTTGGCTCAAACTAAAGATGCTGTTGATTATCAAAAAACATGAGCTCTTGCTGCCAAAATGACCAAAGTATGGACACTTCTATCGATTACTACTACAAGATCAAATAGATTTCTCTAATGCTTTTCTTTTGTGGAGAGCTAGAAAAAGAAGCGTAAATAATGCTTCTAAAAGCTATATATATTGTGGAACTGAGATAATTTCTAGCCCATTAGACGGTATTGCCTAATAAGGAAGAGTGGTAAAGTCTAATAAACTTCACAAGTGCTTGTATGGCCTCAAATAGGCACCCAGCTAGTGGTGCTAAACCATTAAGTGCTCTTCTGGCATTTAGCTTTATGTAACCTAAAGCAAATTATCCCTTGTTTACTAATGAAAAATGGACATCCTTTACCTTTATCCTTGTTTATGTGAATGACATGGTCACTATGGGTAAATCACAATTATCCTGCAAATAGGCTCATAATATCTAAGAATTGAATTTTGTATGATGGATTTAGGTAAGCTACAGTACTTTCTTGCTCTGGAGGTGATAAGAACAATTAATGGCATGTTTGTATGTGACAAAGCAAATATGTGTAAGATTTTTTAAAGGAAACTAGTATGACATAATATAGATCGTTGAAGCTCTCATGAACCCCAAATGTGATTATTAGCTTGTACGAAGAAACCTCTATCAAACGCAGATGAATGTAAGAGGATGATCGATGAGCTCATCTATTACTAGACCAGACATCAACTTTAGTGTGAAAGTGATAAGTCAAGTCATGAACTTGCCAACAACGAGGATATGAAAGCTACAACATACATTTTTGAATTTCTAAAATTGTCACCAAGGCGAGGTATTTTCTAAGCCAAAGATTCAGAGGCTTACTTATTTTCCTACTTTGACTCTAAGTTGGGAGGTTGCCCTATATAGAGAAACTCCACAATCTGTTAATGCCATATAATTAGGCAAATCATTGCCCTCATAGAAATCCAGAAACAAAAGATTGTTACAAGATCATGTACAGAACATAATGAAAAGTGATGATCATAATGTGCTGCGAACTCTCTTGGATGATTTCTTTGGTAACGTTCTTCACTTCATCTCGAAAGACATTGCAACCAGTGAGCTTGTTTTGCAATACTGTACATTGTTACTAAATCCAATGTTTCACAAGAGAACAAAGTATCTTGAAGTAAATTGTCACTATATTTGCAATGAGGTTCAAAGTTTGGCAGGTGAACCCTTCAAGCTACAGATTTACTTATCAAGATTATAGTATTGTTTGGTAAAGCTATAGCTACATTGTGACTACGCTGTAGTCGGACTGTAATTATCTATAATTGTGTTGTGGTTGTGTGCAAAAACTAGTTAAATGTTTAGCAATTAATTATATGTTTCGTTTACTTTATTATGCGAATTGAATAACTTGGTTTATTTTATTCATTATTTCTCTACGTAAATGTATAAGGCTATGAAGATCATTTTATTTTATAAAATTTTTTTAAATTTTTTACTGTAGGTCGGTAAGATATTACATCCTTAAGAATTTATTTACTTATCCTTGTACTTATCTGAATAATATAAGACTAATTACTCCTTTCCCCCCTTTTCGACTCCCAAAAAAAGGAAAAAATGAACAAAGTAAATTTTTTATTAAAAAAATAGGAGTGCATATCTTCTTTATTAAAAAAATAGATCAATACAAAAAGTGAAATGTAAAAATTAATTTTAAAATTATTATTGACTAAAATTATTAATGGTAGAATCTCAACCTTCCCTCTAACTTGATAGGAAAGGTTGCATTTGTCAACTTGCTCCAATTATGGAAGTTAACTTTTATAGAAATTAACTTTTTTAAACATTTCTTTACCAAACACCGTAGTTGGATAAAGTTCACAAAAGTCTTCATACTTAGGGCCTGTTCTTTTCGTTAGTAAATCTCAATTTACTAACTTCAACAACTTAAACCCACTTCAACCCACTTCAACCAACTTCAATAAAAAAATTTCAACTTCAACCCACTTCAATCAATTTCAATCCACTTCAACCAACTCCAATTTACTTCAACAAAAAAATATCAACTTCAACCCATCACATAAAAAATATATACCAACTTCTCCAACTTCAACCCACTTCAAAAAAAAAAAGCCTAATTTTAACCTACTTCAACCAATCTCAACCAGCTTCATCTATTTTTCAAGTCATATTTCCCAACAAAAAGAACAGCCCCTTAAAATGGTAAAAATCCCCCCAAAATTCATAATTGTTTTAATGAACAGTATTGTGGAGGGGGTCTTTCAATTGAGTGTAGCAAGTTCTTTTCTAGCCCCACCATCCTCATTCTCGTCTCCCTTCCCTCTAACATGGAGGATAAGAGTTGGTTCGAAAGATATGGGAATTCTAAGTGGGCCCTGTGTATGCATCTATGGACCACGGTAGGGCAATTATTCCCAGCCATTTCGAGTCCAAAGGCCCCTAATCAGAGGCCCAAAGAGGGAAACCATCCAATGGCCCATTAGGGAAGTGCCCTAAATGAAATTACTATTTTGCCACTAGCTACAGAGACTATAAATATCCCCTATCTAGCTCGGAAAAGGGGATCACTTTCTGGCACATTCTTCTATACATCATTTAAGACCCCCTACTGACTTGATCGTCAGAGAGGCATTCCTCCAATCTCCACCCGGGGTTGCCCTTTTTGTAAGTTTAACGCTTGAGGAAAGGATCATCAAGCGTCCCGCTCATGCCATAACGTAAATTTGCTCTCGTCCCACGTCATCCTCAAAGAAATCAGAAAGTCCTAAAATAGTTTTGGTGCCGTCTATGGGGAGTGAGTGGTGAACAATGGTAGCAAGTGATGCTATGCGGGCATATTCTCGGAGAGACAAGGCCCCATGACAGAAGTCCTAGTATCTCCATAAGTGCAAGACACCTCGGAAAGTTCCCGGGCAAACCCCCCCTCAGTTGGGCAATGCCCTCCTGAGTAGGAAGCCTACGTCACGGTGGATGCACTGAAGAACCTTATGTCCACCATGACCTACAATATACTCTAACAAGTAACCTAGCACGTGAAGAAGACTATGGAGGTTGTAAACTCCACGAGACCTTACCTACCTCTGATTATGTACCCAGCACAGGATGCGAGTCATCCCATAGGCACGCCTCCACTAGGTCGCATTGTCAAAGCAATGAAATGAGACAAATTGCTCATCCTGAGAGGGACGGATGATCTCGGCAAGGAAATCATGATCAGTCTATGGGGGTTGTTGGCCCGTATGCCTATAAAGTGACCCCAGGAAGACCTGCAAAATCTACCACTACCTGTATGCCATACACAACGTATTGCCAGTGCACTGCTTGATTTGTGGAGCAGGAGCAGACCTCGAAGCCCCAAGGAGAAGTCTCGAGAAGGCAATGCACCCAGGAACGCCGCTCAGCCAGGGAGCGTACTCGTAGCCCTCTCTCAGGAGGTGGACATGGCCAGGACTCCCTCCATCATGGTACATCCTTGCATAGCCTTGCAAGGGCTGGCCTTCCCTAAAGAAGCCCATCAATAGTCGGGGGGGAAGGCATATCGAAACTCCTATCAAAGTACCTAGAACGGCTACCTGGATAGGGGCCGTCCCCTTCTCCACCTCCTTTAGCGCAGAGATAATCAACAGCCCCTGTTACGAGAAGGTTTAGATGTCCACCATGGACCTATATGACAGCAATATGAACCCAAAAGAGCACCATTGGGTGTACAAGACTCAGATGTATGTCCAAGATGTCGACATCGCTGTGCATTGTCGATACTGTCCAGGCACCTTGAAGAGGGTAGCGCAATCTTGGTTCAACGACTTAGCTGTAGAAAGTGTTTCCTACTTTTAAAACTTGGCTGATAGATTTGTTATCCAATTCATTGCTAGTTACAAGGAAAGGACAACTAGCAACCATTTATTCAAAATCAAGCACGGAATGCAAAAATCCCTGGTAGAATTTGTCAAGCGCTTCCATCAGGAGGCAATCTTAATTTTCTTGATTTAGAAGATGAGGTGGAATACACCTCTTTCCTGAACGGTTAAAGAATGGCATATTCAAATTCTCTTTAGCCGAGCAGAAGGAAATGACTCGAGCTGAGGCTTTAAAGAAGGCTGCGGATTTCATTCGAGCGATAGAAATCTATGTGGAAAGCACCAATACCTTTAAGAAGGCCAAAGTTCCGGTGGATAGGAATGTGGGACAAGGAGATAGGAGGTCGAAACTCGACGTAAGGGATTCCCACTTCACGATGGATCCAGGAAGCATACTGATAGAGGTAAAGGGACACCCGATGCTGAGAAAGCCCTAACATATGACCTCGACACTGAAACCGCACAATGCGCGGAAATATTGTGAGTTCCATGAACAACACAGTCATACCACTGCCGAATGCAAAGAGTTAAAGAAGGCCCTCCATGAACTTACTGGTAAGGGATAGATAGACCGTTTCTTAAAGAAAGGGCCTCGATTCCTTAACAAGGAATGCGAGCCTGCACATGCTAAGCCAAGGGAAGAGGAGTGCTCCACGAAAATAGTAGCCACCATCACCAATGGATATGTAGAAGGCGTTCCCTGGTCTGCATGGAAGGCTCAGCTGCGAAGGGCACCACAGGTTCCTACGGCCGAATAGGGGAGTCGTGTTATGGTTCTTATAATAGTATTCAATGGACACGAGGGCCTGCAGTTTACCTCGCTTCACAATGACCCAGTGGTGGTTGAGTTGAAAGTGGCTAGCACTATCGTCCACCAAATCTTGATTGATATAGGGAGCTCCCTAGATATCATTACATGGGATTGTTTGAAGAAGTGCACACACCCTGGAAGGGAGATCATTCCCATGGAACACCCCACTCTAGGCTTTAGGGGGCAAAAAGTGAACCCCACGAGAATGATCCACCTCCCACTATGCTTCTGGGACAAGGCCAAGGTAAGGAATCTAGAGGTAGACTTCTTGGTAGTCGATATCCCCATGGCCTAGAACGTCATTCTGGGGCAGCCAGCTTTGCATAAGGTGAAGGCTATCATCACCTCATACTTGCTTCAGTTTCAATTCGAGGCAGACGATGGGAGTGTTAGAAAAGTACAAGGAGACCAACAGATAGCTCGGGAATGCTACCTTGTTAGCACCCGGTCTTTGGTGGAGCGGTCAGTCGAACACAAACTGGTAGGGCCTCCACCCTTGGACAAAAGGCAGCAAACTATGCCCCCGTCCCGCCGAAGCCCTTGTGATATGTGCCTTATATTCGGCCGATCCTGGTCGACCTCGCCCCAAGGCCATTGACGGTGTAGAGGAGATCCCCCTAGAGGACGGGCATCCTCACCACACGGTCTAGCTGGGTCGGGAGATGGACGCTGCTACCAGACGTTCCTTGACTAACCTGCCGCAGGAGTATCAGGATGTCTTAACCTTCGGGCCCGAGGAAATGCCCAGCATCGACCCCGTGGTAATGGAACATCAGTTGAACGTAGATCCGGCTCACAAACTAGTGGTTCAGAACAAACGACACATGGGCCTGAGCTGGCTGCAGCGGCAACCACGGAGGTATAGAAGCTGCTGGAGGCGGGTTTTATCAGGTAGTGCCAATATCTCGAGTGAATTTCAAACGTGGTACTCGTGGAAAAGCATAACGGAGCCTAGAGGATGTGCGTCAATTTTACGGACCTGAATAAGGCATGCCCGAAAGACAGTTACCCTTTCCCAAAAATAGACAAACTGGTGGACGGCACAGCAGATCACGCCTGCTGAGCTTCATGAATGTATTCTCAAGATACCATCAGATACCCCTGTGCCCAGAGGATCAAGAAAAACCACTTTCATGATCGATCGGGGGTTACACCACCACAAGGTAATGCCCATTGGGCTAAAGAATGCGAGGGCTACCTACTAGCGCCTGGTAAACATAGTCTTTAAACCCCTCATCAGGTATACCATGGAAGTATATGTGGACGATATGATTATCAAAAGCATGTGCGGCATAGAGCACAACCAAGATTTACGAAAGACATTTGAGATCCTTCAAACATAAAGTATGATGCTAAATCCAAAAGAGTGCGTATTTGGAGTCCAGTCAGAGAAGCTCCTAGGCTTCATGATCATTAGTCGGGGATAGAGGCTAACCTAAACAAGGTCAAGGCAGTTTTAGACATGAAACCCCCCACGGAACATCAAGGAGGTCCAGCGGTTAACCAGGTGTATCATGGCTTTACACCGCTGCATATCAAGATCCGCCAATAAATGTCAACCTTTCATCACATGCTTCAGAGGCAGGCCAACTTTATGTGCTATAAAGAAGCAGATGATGCCTTCCAGGCGTTGAAGGCATACCTGGCTCACCTACCCAAAATAGCCAGCCCCATCACCAGAGAGACACTCCTCCTCTATTTGGCAGAATTGGAGTAGATCGTGAGCGCGGTCCTGGTGGTAGAGCAGGCAAAAGAATAGATCAAGATATACTATGTAAGCCATGCCCTAGCTGGGGATGAAGTAAACCATCGTCTAATTGAGAAGTTTGCTTACCCATTGGTGATGGCTAGCTGGATGCTACGGCCTTACTTCGAAGCACATAAGGTGGCCGTCCTCACTTACCAGCCTTTGAAGAATGTCTTACACAGGTTGGACGCATCTGAAAGGCTCTTAAAATGGGTGGTAGAGCTATCACAGTATGACCTTGTTTTCAAGGCACGACGAGCAATCAAGGCCCAAGCCTTAGCGAATTTCTTAGCCGAAAACGCCTGCGCTACTCTCGAGATGGCAACACCTTCTCCCTCTTAGAACCTCTATATGGACGGCTCCTCTATTAAAGACGGCAGTGGTGCCGGCCTAATAATCGAAACCCCCCAGGGAGAGAGGCAGGAGCATGTCTTGAAATTCATGTTCAAGGCATCTAACAATGAGGCCGAGTATAAGGACCTGATAGCGGGAATAGAGGTGTGTTATATGGTAGGAGCGAACTAGGTCAGGGCGTTCTTAGATTCCTAACTTATCGTCAGTCAGCTCAATGGGAAATATCAAATAAAGGATGACAGCATTGCAACTTATGTTAGCCGAGTGCAAGAAGCCACTTGGCTATTGAAGCATTTCTCGATAACACAAATACCGCAGTCGGAAAATTGACTAGTAGATGCTTTATTGAAGCTAGCTAGCTCTTCAAAAGATGGATGCCAAAACGAATCCAGTGGGAGATCTAGATGGAACAAAGCATTGAACCCCACGGAATTCTTTTGCTAGACAGGAGTTCCACCTAGATGGACCCCATTTGCGCGTAATTGACAAACAGCACGCTACCCCTACACTCCAAAGAGGCAGATCGAGTGAAAGGACGGGCAAACTGGTTCGTACCATATGACAGAATCTTATACAAATGGTCTTATGCCCGACCATTACTGCGCTGCATGACTCTGAAAATAGGGAATACGGTCCGTGAGGAATCGCATGAAGGAATATGCAGTTCTCATATTGGCAGGTGCGCCCTGGCAATCACCGCAATACGAATCAGCTACTATTAGCCTTCTTTACATGCGAACACTATGAATTTGGTTTGAAGCTGCGACAAATGTTCAAACTTCACCCCCATTCAGAGAAGACCCACTACCCCCTGACACCAATCATCAGTCGATTACCATTCACAACCTGGGGCGTGGACATACTGGGGCCATTCCCCAAAGCCATAGGTCAATGAAAGTACCTCTTTGTTGTAGTGGATTACTTCACAAAATGGGTAAACATCGAGGCCATCACTTCAAGTTTATTTGAAAGAATATCATCACTTGCTTTGGAGTCCCTCAACCAATGATCTTCTGACAGCAGGTGACAGTTTGACACAGTAAAGGTCATCGATTACCTCAGCACCTTGGGTGTTAAGCTCGGTTCACAGCAGTGGTACCTCCCTAGACAAATGGCCAAGCTGAGGCTATGAACAAAGTCATTCTCCATGGCTTGTAGAAGAAACTAGATGATGCTAAGGGCAAATGAGCTGCATGGCATCTTGTGGTCAATCCATACTACAGAAAAAATGGCCAAGGGGAGACGCCTTTTTATGCTAGCGTATGGGTATGAAGTTGTGCTGCCTGTCGAATTAGCACTCTACACCCATCGTCTTACCACCTTCCAAGAACTCCACAATGAAGCCCTCTGGGAGGCCCTTGATTTACTATCCTCTATTAGAGGTGACCTGAGAGAAACACTCTATAAACTCCATATTGTTTGGCTCTATGATCGCATGATCATACTCCATTCCATCCAGGTAGGAGACCTGGTCCTTCGCCGGACTGATGCTATGGTACACGGGCAAGCACGGTAAGCTCACGGCCAATTAGGAAGGACCTTACAAGGTGGTGGAGTAAATGCGGCCTGGCATATACCGTCTCACCACCGCCGAAGGCACTCCCACCCCTAGAACATGGCATAACAGTGATCTGCTCAAATATTATTACTAGCGGTTTTTTCCTTAAGATTCATACAATGTATTGATCCCGTTTTTCCAATAAATACATTGATCGCCAACGCGCATATCTGCCCATCAGGCTCTCTTACACCTATCACTCCTCAAAGTTGCTAAGAGTCCCAAAATACAGCCTTGGGGCCAATTGCTATACCTTTGGCCAAGCACGATCTTTGGGCCGGTTGCTACACATTTAGCCCCAAGAGGCTAAAGGTCCTAAAGGACAGCCTCATGGCTAGTCGCTACATCTTTAGCCCCCAAGGAGCTAGCGGTCCCTAAGCATGGCCCCAAGGCCAGCGCTACTACCAAGGGTCCTCAAGCAGGGTCTTAGGGCTAGTCACAACACCTTTAGCCCCTAAGGGGCTGAGGGTCTACAACCACGGCCACTAGGCCGATCGCTGCACCTTTAGCCCCCCAGGGGCTAAGGGTCCACAAGCACGACCTCAAGGTAGGTCACTACACCTTTAGCCCTCAAGGGGCTAAGGGTCCACAAGCATGACCTTTGGGCCGATTGCTACACCTTTAGCCCCAAGGGGTTAAGGGTCCTAAAACCTGGCCCTAGAGCTGGTCGCTATACCTTTAGCCCTCAAAGGCCTAAGGGTCTTCAAGTACGGCCTTTGAGTCATTCGCTACTCCCTAGACCCCAGAGGCCAAGGGCCTTTTAGCACAGCCAAAGGGTTGGCTAATGTTCCTACTAAGAACTAGTTACAACATGACTAAGCAGCTACTGCACCCCTCACCCACGCTCTTGACTTGTTATTTCACTTTAGGGCCAGACGATAGTAAGTACTAGCAAAGGCATAGAATGCATACAAAGAAAAGAGAGGGAAAGTAAAATAACAAGCCCATTAGAAGACAAAGATGTTCAAAGAAAAGTCTTTTTATTAATATAAAGATGAAGATACATTCGGTAATGAGATAAGAAAAAGAACAAGGGACAATGGAAGGGAAGAGAGGGAGCTACGGCTCAAGCGTCAGGATCATCATCACCGCCTTCCTTGTTATCACCATCAAGGGGTACGGTGCTTTTGGGATGGTCGGGGTCGTCGCCGTTGGATATGTCATGCGGGAAGGCGACCTCATTTGGGTCTTCACCGGCTTCGACGATCCTCAACTTAGCAGATCCAAGCCTCAAAGAAACCTTCCCTCTGAAACTTGGTGAGCGCCAACAACAGCAAGAGCTCGCGAAAGAACTCTGCTCGCCCCTTCTGACCTTGTGTGTATCTGGCTGCTTTAGCTTTGGCTGAGGCCTCCTAGATGGCCATCTCACTATTCTCCAATTGGATATGGGCTTCTTCCAGTTGGGAGGTTAGGTTCTCTTTCTGCTTGACCTATTTCTCTCTCTCCTTCTCCTATGCCTCACTTCTCTTTTTTCGACTTTTCCCAGCATCGCTTGTATTTGACTGCTGAGTCTTAGGCCTACTGCTGACCTTCTCGAAGGCATCATATCTTCTCCTTTATATTAGGCACATTAGGTACGTACATCATTCCCTTTAGGACCCCAAAAAAACCTTAGATAAGCAACAACCCCCGGTTAGATCACGAAATATGGAAGAAAAAAGTTATTGCTAAGGTATAAAGGTTTTTCATATCTCGACCACTACCAGATGATCGTTAGAGAGTTTTGGCCGATTTGAGGCAGCTGACAGCACCAGACCCCAAGATTGGATCATCTTTTCTAACAACTCCCGTCTGGAGGAAGGGTCACCTTTAGGAAGTTGGCAATAGGTGAACAGCCGCTCTAGGAAACAGGAGGAGGTGACGGCGCCCTAGGGGGTCGAGTTCCTTCCGACAGATGGACCCCCAAACCCTTCGGTCTCCACCAGCTCGGGTCGTAGGATCTCGCAACTATGGGGAGTTAGGGTCGAAGATGCCTAGGCCTCAGGAGTCTCTTGTCGCAGCCTTTTGTGCGCGACCGAATGAGGAAGGCTAATCACCATGGTCGGTGCCTTCCCCTAGCGTAGCAATACCTTAGGCACCTGAATGAGAAGAACAAGAGGTAAACATACACACTTAGACAATACGGAGAGGTGCATAGGCATTGCCAACCCTCTTGGCCTGGGTCTTGACTTGATGATTTTCCTCTTCACGCCGTTGGGCTTCATCCACAGCGATCTCCGCCGTAGTCGTGCCTCCTCTTTCAAGGGGAGACAGCAACACCCGGGCCTCCTCTGCACGAAGGGAAAGAAAGTCAGATTGGAAATAAGGAAAACAACAACGCAATAGAGGAATGAGCAATACTATTGGAATAATTTGCTAAGATCAATAAACCAGTGGCCGCGAGAAAGAAGTCATTCTTAAAATAAGATAACTTTGGAAGCTTGTTAAATGGCTCCCTATCACTTAACTTAACCCTGTGACGCTCAGGATCTTTTCCTGTGTCCACTATACGTGACATAGAGGCGGGCAGGGGCTTCAGTCGATCGTCCTCGCAGATGTAGTACTAAAAATACCACGCGGTGGCCCTCTTCTCAGACATCAGCTCACCGAAAGGGTTGTGCACCGGCTTGTTATCGTTCCAATCAAGAACGTCAACCCAACCGATCGCCCTATGAATGAAGAGGAAGTCGTACTTCCAATTTTTTATTTTTAACTTCTTGTGTATAGCCGTCTTAAAGCCCTTACGGTTGTTAGACTATACCAACCCGTCTCCCCGGTTTCTCTGGGTGCTTTTTGTACCATGTGTATTAACCCGAATGCATGGGCTGAATAAGCCAACTTCCTCAACTCGCATACTGCGATTAACGAGCAGATGTTATGCCATCATGTGGGCACTATTTGGGCTAGCGCTAACTCATACTTATTGAGAATCTCCAGAATTACTGCATAAAGAGGAAACCTCAGGGCATATGTCACGGCCGCCCGATGTATTGTAATACAACCTGTGGGAGGCCTTTTGTTCGTGGCATCTGTGTCTAGAATGACAAACTTATAACCCACGGGAAGTAAGTATTTTTTTTCGAAGGCCGGCCTCTTTAAAGACCGCACCACCTTTGGATTGGGGAAGTGTGTGCTCGGCCCATCCCAAGGGTCGGAATGTTCAGGCGCACCTAGGAAGCGCCTACCTTCTGCCACCACTTCCTGAGATGGACCTTCCTTGGGCAGCCCCATCTTTGCCTTAGGAGTTGAAGAGCGAGACCCTGAGGACCACACCTTCCTCCCCGCTTTGACGAACTAGAACTAGTGGAACACACCTTAAGGCTCCGTTGAGAAGACTCAAACAGAGATTGGGAATTAACTGCTGTGAAGCCTTGGCCATTAGTTCCAGGAAAGTCTTCGGACAAGCGGTCTGTTTGGTATGTGCTAGCTTCCGTTCCTACACATCAGTCATACGAGAAACAACCACGTCAATTTCCCAGGGGTAAACCACCTCCTCTTCAACGCTGAGCATGCTAGGTAGAGGAATATTCACAACCAGACCATGAGGGAGTCCCTGGTTCAGAGATAGGTACAACATGAGGGATATTTTTAGGTTCCCTAAATAGATTGTTGGGGGGAGGGGAACTCACCACCACCCAGCCATCGATTTTGGCTAGGAGGTTGGGAAATTAGGGATGACGACTCTTTATGCGAACACCAACCATCCCTTCAGGGACGGTCTCACTCAATGAATAGGAGGACAACATCCCCAACCTAATTAATACAGAAAACAAAAACTTCATAGAAATGCTCGAGGGCGCGTACCCACCGAGCTCGAAAAAATTTAAAAGTAACGGTTGAAGATAGTTAATGCCATTAGAAGATTCAAAGGGTAAATGGTTAAATATAAGTAACCAGGTTAAAGATATGAAGGAAGGAGGCTGAAGATTCAAGAAGAAACGCTTAAAGATAAGGGAAAAAAATGGGAACTTCCTTCTCTAAAGAGGAGTCGCTTCTCTCTATAAGTTGGTAAAATAGATGTGAAATAAACTACCGCTAAACCCCCGAGTCCCCTTAAATGGAGACTAGGGGGAGAGGAAGAGACGACACACTCCCTAAGGCTCTGACAAAACTAGGGTTCCATCGGACCCCTAACACGTGTCGCTGATGCATCGCCTCAACCGCGACAAAATGGAACTCTCGCTGTACGTTCTAGTGGCCGGCCATTCTACCTCCAGTCCCAAGGGGCTAAGGGTCTAGATGCATGGCATTGGGGTCTGTCGCTACACCTTCAGCCCCCAAGGAGCTAAGGGTCCTTATGCACGGCCTTTGGGCCAACCACTATGCCTTTAACCATCAAGGGGAGGGTCCTAAAGCACGTCCTTGGAGCCAAACATTACACCTCTAGCCCCCAAGGAGCTAAGGGTCCATAAGCATGGCCTAGGGGCCGATCGCTGCGCATTTAGTCCCCAAGGGACCAAGGGTCCTAAAGCATGACCATGGGGCTAGTCGCTACACCTTTAGACCCCAAGGGTTAAGGGTCCTTAAGCATGGCCTTGGGGTCGGTCGGTGCACCGTTAGCCCCTAAGGGGCTAAGAGTCCTAGAGCACGACCTTTGGGCCAGTTGCTCTTCCTTCGACCATCAAGGGGTTAAAGGTCCTAGAGCATAGCCTTGGGGTCGATCGCTATACCTTTAGCCCCCAGGGGCTAAAGGTCCTATATCACGACAGAGGGGGCCGGTCGTTGTACCTTTAGCCTCCAGGGGCTAAAGGTCCTACATCACGACCTAGGGGACGAATCACTCTACCTTTAGCCCCCAAGGCACTGAGGGCGTTACAACTCGGCCTTTGGGCCACCCACTATGCCCTTAGCCTCCACGAAGTTAAAATCCTTAAAGAACAAGATAGGCAGCCATTTGGTACACATTTTATCCCCTAGAGGTCGGTCCCTCGCTGTTCGGTATACATCTAACCAACAAACAGATATGTATATTTAAAGGCAAAATCCCTAAACGAAAGGTCCACACTTCATTACTAAAGCTAACAAATACATAGTAGCTATACACCTAAAAAAAAAAAAAAGAAAGGGAGAGAGAGAGAGATAATAAGAGGATGGTTTACAACGAATCTTAAGGCTACTCGTCATTATCATCACTGGGGTGGCGCAGCATTAGACCCAGAGCTCTCCTCCTAGATGTTCATGGGCATCGGTCATGCACCCGTGCTGAAAGGGCTAGGTCATTGGGCTACTACAAGGGCATTTCTGCTAGCTTGCAACCATGCTTTGAATGTAGACCATCACAAGCCCGTGAGGGCAGACTTTAGGTCTTCAGCTAGGCCCTGACTGAAGACGCCGAACTCAAGGGTCTCATTTACCACCATATCATAAAAGACAACCTGTACTAGCTCTGAAATCTGAAAGTCATGTGCAGCATCCTCAGCGTCATCTAAAAGATATGGGCATAAGTCACAATAATCCTCGGGAAGTGGTCGGGGAGGGCAAGCGGCTCTCCTCAAATGCTAGTTGAATTCCTCCAACACCTGGAGGGCCATCTACTCATTACTAAGAAAATAAGGGCACAACATGATTGAAAACCTTTTACAAGGGAACTAGATCATGAAGGGTAGATAACAACTATAGGTAAACCCCATTTTATACATCACAAGTGGGCGACTCCCTATACAACAATTGCACCTTGGGAACTCGATCACCTTGGCAAATTCCCTAGTGCAAAAATCGAAGCCCAAGTGTCATTAAACAAGGGGGCGCCCCTGATAGAAGGCTGTCTTCTGAGGTCCTTAGATAGCCCCTTCGGCGCGAACTAACTCCACATTCTGCTGACTACCCGTCCAGCAGAGCGAGCAGGCAAAATGTGAGGGGCTAAATGATCCGGAAGATGTGGGAATTCTAAGTGGGCCCCGCATATGCGTTTATGTACCAGGCTAGAGTAATTATCCCCAGCCATTTTAGGGTCCAAAGGCCCCCTACTCAGAGTCCCAATAAGGGAAACCATCCAGCGGCCCATTAGAGAAGTGTTCTAAGTGAAATTACTATTTTTCACCTACCTACAGGGACTATAAATATCCCTTACCTGCCTTGGAAAAGGGGATCATTTTCTGACACATTCTCCCATACATCATAAATTCTCTTTCTCTGCTCTACCTTTTCTTGGGACCCCTGCTGACTTGATCGTCGGAGATGCATTCCCCGGATCTCCACCCAGGGTTTCCCTTTTTGTAGGTTCAACGTTCGAGAAAAGGATTATCAACTGTCCCACTCGCACCATCACATAAACCAGCTCTCGTCCCATGTCATCGTCAAAGAAATCAGAAGGTCCTAAAACAAAAGTCATGCTTCTTCTTATGCAAATAAAAAATTCCAACCTCATCTAATCTATCTCCTTTCTCTCGAAATCAGAAATCGAAGATGACGTCCGGCAATTACGCTTCCATTGATGATCAGAAAGTCTCTATGTTTGTTCATGTGAATCCTAACTTTTAACCTCTCAATATTCTACTTAACTAATTTACAAATAATATTTCCCATATCTCCCTTGATTTTTATTTTTATTTTTTCTCTTTTCCATTACAGGCATTTGCAGATTCCGGTCATATGGCCATTCAATTCACCGGTAATCATAGATTGCCTCCTCCGCTTGTCTTTCATTTTCCCTCTTCTTACCCCAGCCCTCCTTCTTAATCTCGAACTCCATCTTTTAATCTCTTTGTTCTATATGCAGGCTTCAACCACAGCACTAGAGAATAGAAAGCCCTTGTTCTCTTATTTTTGAGAAGGTAGGTAATTTATGTTGTTTTAAATTTAGTACGCCGCCTCTCCCGATTAATTTCCAGCTTTCTGTCAATTTATGATATACATACATA
>NCQV01096012.1:5260-16100 GCA_002740545.1 Lophocereus schottii
AGGAACGGTTCCCCCAGAATAAGAGGGGCCTGGAAGTCCCCATCCATATCGATGATGATGAAATCGTATGAGATGGCAACTCGACGCACATGGACTGGAACATCGTCCAAAATGTCTATAGGTTGCCTAGTAGAGCAATCTGCCAGCTGAACGGTCAAATTGGTGGGTTGCAGGTTCTGCAACTGAAGCCTCCTATAAAGAGAAAGAGGCATCAAACTCATGCTAGCTCCTAGGTCACAAAGAGCTCCTTCAATCTACAAATCCCTATAGCACAGGAGATGGAGAAATTGTCAGGGTCCTACAGCTTAGAAGGTCACTGACTCTGCAGAATCGAGCTACACACCTCTCCAATGGGGACCGCTGAAGCTCCTCCATGCTCCTCCTTCTTAAAAAGAAGATCCTTTAAAAATTATATGTAGCATGATGCTCTCTTGAGGGCTTTCAAGAAAGGAGTATTTGTATAAATCCGCTTCAACCCATCCAGGAATCTAGCAAACTTGGGCTCAAGTTGAAAGAACATAGCCCAGGCTACCTTCTGAGGGTAGGATACTGGTAGCTGATAGGGACGAAATGGCGGTACAGGATTGACCTTCTCAATAGAGCTCAAACTCTCCTATTCCTTCTATTCATCAGTTCCTGTAGAATCAGAAACTGAAATTGTCTCTTGGAGAAGCATCGCAGGGCTCTCCTCTAACCCCTCGCCCACTACGGAAAGGGCGTTGACATGGTCTGGGGGTTTGTTTCAGGCTGGGGTCGTAATTGCCCCCGAGGGCTGGATAAGGTGCTGACTTATTGAGCAATCTAGGCAATCTGGGTATCCATTACCCTCTAATATGCAGCCTTGGAGTTGAACTTGGAGGTCAACTCATCGATCGATGAACTAAGAGCATCATTAGTCTTAGTCTAAGTCACTATAAACTGCTCCATGAGACTCTCCAAATTTAACTTAGGTTGTAGAGGTGGAGGTGGAGGATTATAGGGGGCTCTGTACTGGAAACCAGGCAGCTGTATAGCATTTTGGGGTTGAGGGTTAGGGTTCCTATAGGGGGGATTTGAATAGCTCTTCCATCCTGAGCTATAGGCATTGGGGTAGGAATTACCTTGTGGAGTAGGGTTGAAGTTATGCACAGTGTTGGTGTGTTCAATGATGGAGAAGCCATTGTAACAGTCAACTGAAGTGTGTCTGTATGCACCATGTGTCTCACAAATAGCATGCACTCCAACTGGGTTAGGAGTAGCCACCCTGTCCAGTCTCTATGCTAGTGCATCCTCCTTGCTGGCTAGGAATGTCACAATATCAACCTCATATCTACCACTGCTTTTCTTTGAGGCGGCTCGTTCACTCGACTAGTGATAGTTGTTGGAAGTTATCTCTTCCAACAAGTTCCTTACTGCTTCAATTGGCTTGCCTGTGAGAACTCCTCCTGCAGTGGCATCCACTGAAATCTTGACTGATTGTTCTAGCCCATTGCAAAATGTCTAGACTAAGAGCCAGTCAGGCATACCATGGGGAGGGCACTGCCACTAGTGGTCCTTGAATCTCTCCCATGCCTCCTACAGGGACTCCCTGTCTCTCTGAATAAAGGTGGTGATGTCAGTCCTCAGCTTTGCAGTCTTGTCAGGAGGGAATTATTTGCTGAGGGAGGCTTTAGAGAGAACCTCCCATGTGGTGAATGAGTTGCGCTCCTTATTTTGTAACCAGTCATTGGCTCTATCCTTCAACAAGAAGGGGAAAAGCCGAAGCCTAATAGCATCAGTGGACACCCCGTTTAACTTTATAGTGTCGCATTTCGCAAGGAATTTGCGAAGATGTGCATTGGGTCTCCAAGGGATGTCCACTGAACTGGTCCTGCTCCACGAAGGTGATGAACATGGGGTTGAGTACGAAGTTATTAGCCTCCACCGCAGGGGTAACAATGGATGAAGTAATGCCAGATGCCTCCGGTGGGGTGTAGTCCCGCAGCACTCTATCGTCTTCCCGCTCCATTGCCATTACTGCACTCTTCCTTCTTCTCACTTCTCCGCCTCGCTTTCGGGTGGCTACTTCGATTTGAGGATTGAACGGAATAGGGTTTTGATTCCCTTGGCTCCTCCTGTGCATACAAAACAAACGCTACCCATGTGTAAACAATGTCTAGTAAGAATAAAGAAGAACTAAAAATTACAAAAAGAAAAATCAAAAGCCTAATCTAGGGTGTTTTAATTGGTTCTAATATTCCAAGGAACAGACGCCCCCGGTAGCGGTGCTAAAAATTTGTTACGTTTTATTCTGCAAGTGCATGGGATAGCTGTAATTAGCAACTGGTAAGTACGGGTCGAATCCACAAGGAGCTCACTTTCAACTACTAGAACCAATTACTCTACTCAATTTGGGCTAATTAATGCTGGAGATTGAAAGTTTAACTAATGATGGGAATAATAGATTACGAGTTTGAACACGATAACAGAATGGTAAACACCCAGGTTGGAATTAATAACACGAATATGATAGTGAATCTGTTACTAACCCTGTCTCACAAACCCGAGTATGCATCGTGAGTGGAATGATTGTCCATTAAATCCATCTCCTCCCTCTCTTAAGGGACGAAGACTAATCCTAGAACCAAAATCGTCTATTCTCATGGGATTAAAGGTTAAAGGAGTACAAGGTGTATAATCTTGAATCCCAATTAGAACCTTAATTATTTTCATATTAAAATCCTAATTATCTACTAAGCCACGCTAGGTAAAGGTTTTGTCTCTTAACGTTTCCCTAAACCTCAATAACAATAGATGCATGCTCTCTCGAGCATTTCATCGAACACATGGGCGCATAGTAGAAAAAATTAACACAAAGAAGGAGGAAGTAAGGGTCGGGGCTAATTCTTGATTCAACCACACATATTCGGCATTAATCTTGACCTAAGTTAGGAGATTAGCCACGCGTCACCATCAAAACAACCAAATCAAGTGAAGGAAAGAGAAACATGAATCACATAGAAACCTAGAACGACAAGAAAAAGGAGAGAGAGAGAGAGAGAGAATCAAGCAACTCACTTCAATCAATCATCAAGTAGATATAGATCAATCTTCCAAGTAGCAAATTCAATAAAAAGTTGAAAGTCAAAAACGCTGATGAAAGCCTAAAAATCGCCTAAGAGAAATTCTTTGAAGAGAAAACTGAATAATCCCTAAAACTGCCTGAAGGAAATATTAAGTTGTGCAAGCGGAATCAGGCAGCACGGTCGTGCCTAGAGGCACAGTGGGACCATCCCAGAAAATTGGCAGCACTTAATACTCTATCCAAGCAAGGAAACCACCATAAGATTGGTAGAATTCTCGATTCTCCATCGCTTGATGTAAAATACAATATGCCAGTTATGAGGACTTGAAAAAAGGATGTAACGGGGCCAAACGTAAAGGGTGAGAAGCGGAGTAAATTTGGAAAAAGTGAAGCTAATAGTCAAAAGACTAGGGTGCAAAAAATACTTCCACAACTAATGCCGGAACAATATCTTCACACCACAATTGAAAATTGAGCAACAAATCCTACAAAAACCTTAGGGGAGGAATTGAACAATTTTATTACCTTACCCTCGTGCCAATTACCTTATTCACAACTTTTCTACTTCTTTCTTTTCTTTTATTTTTTTAAAATTTTTTCCTTTACTATTTCTTTTCCTTGAAATGAAAAAGGACGTGTAAATGGCATAGGAAATGTAAACTAAAATCACGAATCCTCCCAAACAAGCCACCAATAAGGTACCCATGGTGGACTAACCTTCAAAGCAAACCTGACTTAAATAGAAGTGTTACTCTACTAGACCTAGAAAAGGATATAGAGAATATGGATAAGCTAAGTGTGTAGTGCATAGGGTGCAATAACAAAGATAAGGGGAAAGGCACAAAGGACTAGTAAAAGGGGTAGTACACATCAATGGGTGGCTTTTTGGCTCATGTGGCTAAATGGAAAAAAAATTACCTCAATCATATTAACATATGCACCTGCTAAATGCGATTTCAAAGAAAACATGACCAGGTTTTAGAGATGTAGTTATGCATGAGTCACACATGAAACGAAGTATGAAACTATATGCAATGAATGGTCAATAGCGTTAAGGTCTCACAGGTAGATCTACCATAGTCAAGTAACTTCCTCCAATGATATGCCCCACTTATCAAGGTCAATCAAGCCAAACCATATGAATCTCAAGGTAATATGACATGCAACATAGGGCAAGGGGACTACAGGTGGCAATGTCAGACACATTTTCACAAAAATTCACACCATAGCATGCCACACTTTAACACACAGATCAACCTGATCAATCAATCATCACCCCTTGTATTCTCTTCATAAGAGGGGTTTTCGCAACTTTTATTCAAAATTTTTTTCAAAAGCAATAAATCTAATTAGGAAACCAGTAAAAGAGATAAAGAATAATGATGAAAAGTGTAAGAAGTAGTACTTGAATAACTTAGGAATGCTCAACTCGATCACTTCTCCTTTTGAGGTGCAAAATCTAACCTATGTGCTCTAAACTACATGCTCTATTAAAGGAAGAATGCAAACACAACATAGTATAGCTCCATGATATCCTATCCATATGATGCAAATACAAGTGATGTCATTCAACTTGCTCCCCAAAATCAATAATTCCACCCAAAGAGCTATAAGCTCACCCCCCATACTTGAGATTTTCATTGTCCTCAATGAAATGGACAAATAAAAAGACTAAGGGGAAGGGAGGAAGGGAGAACTAATGGTGCCCGAGGGAAGAGGAGAGGGTGGGGGAAGAATGACACTTTTTTTTTCTAAAAGCAATGGAATACTTGGGTTACGTCCTAAGAAGCGCTTGTTTAAGGTATTTAGTTTAATCCTTACCTCCAAATGATAAACGATAATGGCATGGGATTTGGGCTAGGGGAGGTGTGGAACTGTGGAGTAGAATTTACTACCTCCCTAGTACAAGTAGAAGTGATCCCAAAGCCTGTGGGGATTGGCGGGGGAAGAGCAGATGGAACTGCAGGCCTCATAAAGGGGCCCCTGTCTCCATTGAACACCTCAGGCTTTAAAATAGTTGTGGGAGGGACATGATGCATAGGAGCAATGCGAGATAGAGGGTTAGCAGGCATTGAAGATGGTGTGGGTGGAGGGAAATAGAAATCCACCCTTTCCGCATACAACTAAAAGGATAAGGTGCTAGCCTGCAAGTCAATTACCGCCCCAACAGTAGCTAGGAATAGTCTCCCTAGAATGAGAGGGGCCTGGAAGTCCCCATCCATATTCGTGATGATGAAATCGCATGAGATGATAAATCAACTCACTTGAACTGGAACATCCTCCAGAATATTTATAGGTTGCCTGGTAAAGCAATCTGCAAGCTGAACGGTCAAATTGGTGGGTTGCAGGTTCTGTAACTAGAGCCTCCTATAAAGGGAAAGAGGCATCAGACTCATGCTAGCTCCTAGGTCACAAAGAGCTCCTTCAATCTACAAATCCCTATAGCATAGGAGATGAAGAAACTGTCTGGATCCTGCAGCTTAGAAGTTGACTGACTCTGTAAAATCGAGCTGCACATCTCTCCAATGGGGACAACTAAAGCTCCCCCATGCTCCCTCTTCCTAGAAAGAAGCTCCTTCAAAAATTGTATGTAGCATGATACTCGCTTGAGGGCTTCCAAGAAAGAAGTATTTGTATAAATTCGCTGCAGCCTGTCTAAGAATTTAGCAAATTTGGGCTTAAGTTGAAAGAACTTAGCCTAGGCTACCTTCTGAGGGTAGGGTACTGGCAGCTAATAGGGACGAAATGGAGGTGTAGGACTGACCTTCCAAATGAAGCTCAAACTCTCTTGGTCCTTCTGTTCATCAGTTCCTGCAGAATCAGAAACTGAAACTGTCTCTTGGAGAACATCACAGGGCTCTCCTCTAACCCCTCGCCCACTATGCAAAGGGCGTTGACATAGCCTGGGGGTTAGTTTCAGGCTGGCCTGGTAATTACCCCTGTGGGCTGGTTAAGGTGCTAACTTGCTGAGCAATCTTGGTGTCCATTACCCTCTGGTGCGCAGCCATAGTGTCGATCTTGGAGGTCAACTGATTGATCGATGAACTAAGAGCTTCATTAGTCATAGTCTGAGTCACTATCAACTCTTTCATGAGACTCTCCAAATTTGACTTAGGTTGTAGAGGTGGAAGTGGAGGATTGCAGGGGGGCTCTGTACTGAAAATCAGGCAGCTACATAGCATTTTGGGGTTGAGGGATAGGGTTCCTGTAGGAGGAATTTGAGTAGCTCTTCTATCCCGAGATGTCGGCATTGGCGTGAGAATTGCCTTGTGGAGTGGGGTTGAAGTTATGCACAGTGTTGCTCTGCTCAATGATGGAGGAGCCATTGTAACAGTCAACTGAAGTGTGCCCCTGCACACCACATATTTCACAAATAGCATGCAATCCAACTGGGTTAGGAGTACCCACTCTGTCCAATCTCTGTGGCAGCGTATCCACTAGGGATGGGCATGGATGGGTTCGGGGCGGGTTTAGTTATACCCGCACTCATACCCATTTTCAAAAGTCATACATAAACTCATGCCCATACCCATCGGATTTTAGAGGGTTGTACCCATACCCATACCCATCGGGGTTTTTTAGGTTTACAGATTTTATTCGGGTACATATAGAGTGCGCAAAGTGTCACCCATATTCAACTCATATTTGCATACACGGTATATTTGATTAGCAATTTCAAGCGATGCTACTAAAATTCATGTCGGATAAACTCACGGAAGTTAAAAATGTAAAAAATTTTAATTTTTTTATTTCTACATAAATAAATACTATACACTTAGAGTTTTATGCCAAACATTTACTTTTGGATTTTATCATAATTTGGTCGCCTTTTATTAGCAAATCGAGTATGCAATCAGTACGGGTTTTAAGAATCCATAACCATACCCATACCCATTTTCAAATGCAATAGCCATACCCGCTCCATACCCATTTTTTTATAAGTTTTCATGCCCATACCCGCTATAAATGGGGCGGGTTCAGGGTGGGTTTTTCGGGTTCGGGTGCAACTCCCATCCCTAGTATCCACCCTACTGACTAGGAGTGTTACAGCATCAACCACATATCTACCGCTGCTTTTCTTTGGGAAGGCTCGTTCACTCAACTAGTGATGGAGGTCTTTGTCACTTCAATTGACTTGCCCATGAGAGCTCCTCCTGCAACGGCATCCACTGAAGTCTTGACTAATTGTTCTAGCCCATTGTAGAACATCTGGACTAAGAGCTAGTCAGGCACACCATGGTGAGGGCACAACCACCGGAGGTCCTTGAATCTCTCCCATGCCGCGTATAAGGGCTCCCCATCACTCCGAGTAAAGGAGGTGATACCAGTTCTCAGCTTTGCAGGCTTGCCAAGAGGGAAGTATTTGCTGAAGAAGGCTTTGGAAAGAACCTCCCATGTGGTGAACGAGTTGAGCTCCTTGTTTTGCAACCAGTCACTAGCTCTATCCTCAAATGAGAAGGGGAAAAGACGCAGCCTAATAGCATCGATGGACGTCCCGTTCAACTTGATAGCATCGCATTTTGCAGGGAATTTACAAAGATATGCATTAGGGTTCTCCAAGGGATGTCGACCAAACTGGCCTCGCTCCACGAAGGTGATGAGTGCAGGGTTGAGTTCGAAGTTGTTGGCCAACACCGCAGGGCTAATAATGGATGAGGTAATGCCTGATGCCTACGGTAGGGCATAGTCCTAAAGTACCCTATTGTCTTCCTGTGCCATTGCCACTACTGCTCTCTTCCTTATGCTCGCTTCTCCGCCTCGCTTTCGAGCGGCTGCTTCGATTTCAAGATTGAATGGGACAAGATTTTGATTCCTTTGGCTCCTTCTATGCAAACAAAACAAATGCTACCCTGGCGTAAATAGTGTCTAGCAAGAATAAAGAAGAACAAAAAACTAAAAAAAGAAAAATAAAAAGCCTAATCTAGAGCATTTCATTCGGTTCTAATATTGAAAGGAACAATCTCCCCGACAGCGGCGCCAAAAACATGTTACGTTTTAAACCGCAAGTACACAGCGTAGTTGTAGCTAGCAACTGGCAAGTACGAGTCGAATCCACACGGAGCTTGCTTTCAACTAGTAGAACTAATTACTCTACTCAAACTAAGCTAATCAATGTCGGACATTGAAAGTTTAACCAATGATGGGAATAACAACTAGGAGTTCAATAGTACAATAGAATGGTAAACACCCAGGTTGGAATTAACAGCATGAATATGATAATGAATCTGTTACTAACCCCACCTCACAAACACGAGTATGCATCATGAGTGGAATAATTGTCCGTTAAATCGATCTCCTCTCTCTCTCAAGGGCCGAAGACTAATCCTAGAACCAAAATCGCCTATTCTTATGGGATTAACGGTTGAAGGATTACAAGGTCTGCAATCTCGAATCCCAATTAGAACCTTAATTATTTTCATATTAAAATCCTGATTGTCTGCTAAGCTACGCTAGGTAAAGGTTTCATTTTTCAACGCTTCCCCAACCTCAATAACAATAGATGAATGCTCTCGAGCATTCCACTGAACACGTTGGCGCATAGTAGAAAACATTAACACAAACAAGGGGGAAGTAAGGGTCGGGGCTAATTCTTGATTCAACTACACATATTCGGCGTTAATCCCGACTAAGTTGGGATATTAGCCACGCATCATCATCGAAGCAACCAAATCAATTGAAGGAAAGAGAAACATCAATCGCATAGAAACCTAGAACAACAAGAAAAAGTAGAGAGAGAGAATCAAGCAGCTCACTTCAATCAATCATCACGTAGATATAGATAAATCTTCCAAGTAGCGAATTTAATCCGAAGTTGAAGGTCAAAAACGCTGATGAAAACCTAAAAAACACCTAAGAGAAATTCTTTAAAGAGAAAACTGAATAATCCCTAAAACTGCTCGAAGGAAATATTAAGTCATGCAGGCGGAAGCAGGCAGCATGATCGTGCCTAGAGGCACGGTGGGTCCGTCCTAGAAAATTGGCATAACCGGCCAGCGATCAACACGTGGCGTGGTTGTGCCATGCGACACGGTGTGACCGAGCCACATCACTGGCTGTGCTACGTGTTGATCTGACGTGTCATGGTCAGTGATTCTCGGCATGGGGCTTCCCTGCAACGCTGAGCAACTTCTTCCGTGATCTTGAACTTGCTTCTGTGGCCCTCCTTTCTGCTACCATCAATCCTTTCATCCCTTCAGTAGAACTCCTAAAAATACTAAAAGATGTTAGATGAGCGAAATATACACTGAAGGAGGCTATTATGACCCTTTCTCAACAAGATCAAACATGAAAACATAGGGAAAAAGGGATCAAATCGGGGCTAACATAAGGTCCAAATATAGGTTTATCAAAATAATATTTGCCACAATCTCGAGGGAGGTAAATGAAAATAAATTTATTTCAAATTGCTATAGCATGGGTTGTAAGGTCCTCACATCAACAACAAACATGCAGGACATTGAAGATTATTCGTGAAAAGATTGTCATAATTTGCGAGTCATTTGTCATATAAAATTTGTATTAGTTATTTGAAAGTTAAATTTTCATATTTTTGTTTTTAAATCTGTAATTGTTTATTTGCAATTTTCACTATGAGTCTCATTTGATATTTTAGGAATGAAATCGCTATATTTGTTTCAAAACAGGGGAAAAAAAAATCTATCCTATCCGTACCTAAAACAATTATGAGGAAAGGAAGTAAAATTTGAAAAATTTATATTTTTTTCTCTAGAAATAGTTTTTACAAAAATACTCAATTTTCTTCTAGTGTTCTAGAAAGTAATGAAGACTTAAATAAGATCTAAAGCAACTTTAAGCATTAATTTTGGATATATGATCACTCAACTTTATTATTCAAAAGCTATATTAATAAAAAATTTAATCTGATGGTTAAAGACTCACAAATAGGTGTATACTCTAACATTCATATATATTACATGTTTTCCTTACCGTCCATGCAAATCTTCTCGTACAACGAGCTAATGCATTCGTCCCTTTTCTTTTCATTTCTTTTTTTGGTTTTTTTGGGGGTAGAAGTAAAAGTTCCTATATATACCTGAAGTTTCAATTTATTTTGAATCTGAATTTAAATTTGAGATAAGCCATCTATTCTTTTGATTAGATTTATTATTTTTGTTGTCGATGTTTAAGTGTGGAACATAGTGAAATTTATTTATAATCAATCGTCCAACACAAATGATCAAATTAAAACCTGACTTAAAATACAACAAGTTAGTTCAGACACAAGCGAAACAACAGTAGGTTGAAATTTACATGAAGCTCAGTTCTTAATTGAAAAATCATAATTAGAATGCAAACAAAAACCAAAGGAATCATGATTTGGCCTAAATAATTGGTAAACCTAATTATGATCCATTGATCAAATTAACCCAAGTAGAACGAAATTCAAAAAACTTGTTTGCTATACCTATATATATCATTAAAATTGTCATCATGAAAACCCTTGACATTATTTTATTCTTCTCATGAAGTTGCACCACATATATAACACAGTACAAACAACATTAGCCCAACGAATATCAATGTCTAAACATGTGGAGACTGGAGAGGTTAAACAATGACGTGTGGTTTCTTGTGGATCAATGATTCATGTGGTAGTTAGGGATGATCAATGGTGCAATGGCAATGCCGGGGGCCAGGTGGGTGGTTCGCAGCAGCAACTACCAGGACGACCAGGGACTTTATTAACGCACGTGTGCGACCAACCTGAACGATCCGGGTCGCAAACTCCTGTGCAATACATCTCGCAGTCACCGTCCTGGCCGGTGGCATTCTCCC
>NCQV01096037.1:2452-13189 GCA_002740545.1 Lophocereus schottii
TTTGTATTAGTTGGTATCAAATCCCTTTGAAATGCATGATATTGGTTTTAGAGGCTTTGGATCTACATTAATTGCTTTTAGGGTTCAATTTGCAGGCCTTAAGTTTGGTCGTTTAAGGACACAAGTCCTGACCTTGACTATTTAAGGTTTCTACTTCACATCAGGCTTATGATACAATCTCTTGGGAGTTCATCTAACAACTACTCTATAAGCTTTAGTTCCTTCCACTGTTTTGCAAAGGGGTGATGGCTTTGTTAACCACAGGTAGTTTTACTATTGTAGTAAATGGTTGAGCATTCATGGTACATTTGATGGGAAGAAGGATCTTAAGCAGGGGGATCTATCTCATTTATTTATATCATGGTTAGGGGCTACCTCACAAGAACCTTCCCGTTCATTTCTTAGCAAGGTAACCTTCAGATTTCTGTGTAAGTCCCTCAGGTTATGCTTTGCAAATAATTTAATGATCTTTTGTAAAGGTCACCTCCCCGGAGTCAATTATGCAAGACTTTTAGCATATCTTAAGCACCATTGATAAAAAAGTTAATGTTTCAGAAGTCCCAAGCAGACATTGTTAAGGTGTTTCACACTTGTAGAAATCATATTTCACAATTACCTGCATTTGCTCTGGCTAAATTTCCTGTGAGGTACCTTGGTATCCCACTTTCACTAAGAAAATGAAATGAAATAAATTGTCAAGTTTTAATTGATGAAATTACAAGTGTTGGATGACTTAGGCACCTTTCGTATGCTGGGAAACTTCATGTTATTAATCGATCCTCTTTTTATTCCATACTTATTGGACCTCACTTTTCATATTGCCCAAGAGTATTAATGAGGAAATTAAGAATATTTATAGGAATTTTCTGTGGGGTCAAATAAATAATTATCATAAAAATCTCATGTCTTGAGACACTATCTATACCCCTAAGTCAGCAGGTGGTACTGCTTATCCTAGAATAAGGCTGTTGTGGTAGAACATATTTGGTTTGTAATTAATGATAAAGCTTGCCTTTGTCTAAAGTGAGTTCAGGATATCTACATTACAGGAGATAGATTTTGGAACGGATAACCCACTACTTCCTCCTCGCAGTATTAAAAGAAACTTCTTAAAATCAGATCTTCTTTTTTTTTGGCTAGTGGGTTCGTCAAAATAGCTAGGTAGCCTACTCCTTTGGGGTTTATTCTATTTCAAGTAGTTGCAAGTTGTTGAAGGGTCCCCAGACTAAAATCATATAGCCTATATCATTTGGGGGTAAGTTTAACATACCCAAGCATTCTTTTGGCTTGTGGAGGGTACGCTTATGGAGGTTCCAAACTATATATAGGTTGATGAAGATGTCCATTGTTGTGCAATCACACAGATGTAGTCGTAACCTTCGCCTTGATCATCAAAAGTATCATTAGCATTTATTTTTCAAATGTTAATTTAGTCAGACTGTTTTATAGAATGTTTTGTTCTTTCAATCATCCTATACATATACAAATATACTAGATGTTTAAATGGTTATTAAGAAACTAAACAACTAGAAGGAAGTTCAAGTTGGTCTTTCTCTAATTATCTCAACTGTGACTTAATTATATATGACAATAGAGAAATTTCAAATAATTTAAGCACCAAGAAAGTAGAGACCAACAAGTGATAGGTAACTATATACGATTGATCCACAATAGGTTAAAGTTTTTGTCTAATAGATGTAAAAAAGAGGGATTAAGGAAAATTATTCGGTATAGGGGATTAGAAATACAGTTGACAGGAGGTTTAATTTCCTATCTAGTCGTCAGGGTTTAATTGACATTCTAGTGGTAGTCACTGTTTTACTCCTAATTTCTAAAATGAAGTTTGGTGAGTTGACTCTTAATTCCACTAATTTCTAACTTCTTCTTTACATAGCATGCAATTAGATTTGACCAACTATGAAATGAGTTTCTAAAGTTCTATTTGATCTTTGAGAATCAGTGATGGGTAATGATGATCTGGTGGCATTAGATACTGTGAAATTGATATGGTATGCTAAGCTATGGTTTTAAGCTTCTAGAATTTTGTTTTCTTTTTTCTGAATTGAACTTTTTGATGGGTTGTGAGGGAAATGAAAGTAAACAATTGTTTTTTGAAAGCTAAGTTGGTGTGTGTGTATGGTTTAACTAGCATTTAACCTTATTTTACTAAGTTTTAAATCAATGGGTATATTATTTTGTTATGAGATATACTAAGGTTTTAGTTGCTAATGGATTGAAAAAGAGGTTGAGTGTGAGTTTCAACCCTTAAAAGTAATTTTGGGGTAGACCTGTATATAAATTGGTTTGACATTCACTTTAAAGTCTTTAATCTTAAGAACATTTACCTTGATTGTATGATATGATCTAATTTTATTTTGGGCTATACGTTGACTTCTTGTTGATTCTTATGTTCCAAATTACAGCCATCGTTTTTAGCTACTAAGTGGTTGTAAACATTTTAGTCATCATGAAAAAATTAATCTTCGTATTGTCTTGGACCTTTTAAAGAAATAGATGACTATGAATCTTCGTAAAATATGGACTATAGAACTTTTTAGTTATGGTTGTAGGAAAACAAATTTAATTAAGTTCAATCATTGTTATAGATATGTGTATAACTAACAGTATTTATTTTAGGTAAACACTTTTATTTTAACCCATTTGAACTCTATCTTATCCTTGTAAAGAGTTTGCTTGATGGGTGCGGGAGGAATAGTTAACACATCTATTGATTTTGATATCTTTAACTTGAAAAATTTACATATTTGTCCATTGAGGCATGGGTTAATATTTTTCTGACCCACTAAACTTGGATAAATATTTCTGGGCCCATCAAAGTTTGGTTTATAATTTATAGGACCCAAATCCGGCGAAAAGGTTTGAAATTTGAACAGAAAAGTGACGTAGTTTGCAGTAATTACCCAAGTACCCGTGAATTCCCACATGTAAGAAGTCAAGCTAGATGTTTAAGTTTGTTTTTTTAAAAAGAAATTTAATGATTCCTTCAACTAACAGAGTAACAGAGCTACTTCTCCCCTCAATTCATCCACTGTACACAAACACTCTCTCTCTATGAACTAGAGAAAGGGATCTCCCTCTAAAACCCTAAAATTTGTGTGACCTCCCTTCTCGACAAGCTGAGGCCCACTTTTAGAAGTTGTTGGTGGAGGAATATTCTTTGGGGCAGCAAAGTTGTGGTTGAGGGATAAGCTCGATTCCCACATCACCAAAAGCAGGTGAAATGGCGAAGGAAATTGGGAAAGCTCAACAGGAAAAGGTTTATTTAATGCATTTAATTTCTAAATTTTTTGTGAGACATGGAATATTTCTTAGTAAAGATGACTGGTAGAGTGAAGCATGTCTTGGTGGGTTACTATTTAAGTGTTTTGGGATTTGGGTATGGTTGGGGCTAAATTAACTTAATTTAAGTAATGTAATTATGGAATGGTTGTAATATGATGGTGCATTTGCTTTGTGTGTGTCTAGAAAAGTTGAGTGAAAACTGAACTTGGGATTTGGGTTTTGATGTTGATTTTGTTGTACATTTGATTTGCAGAATGAAGGGAAAAGGATTTTGAGTATTATATATAAGGGGCACCAGGTGGATTTTATATGTGATTTAGATGAATATTAGATATTTGACTTTAATAGGGATGTTAAAGCTGAACTCATGAAGGTAGGATATGAATCACCGGAGTTCTTTGGCTTTATGGTTACTGCTCCTTGTACTAGTTGAAGGAAATTGCCATTATTGTGTGATAAGGATTGGTTGCAATTGGTTAGCTTGTGAAACTAAGCCAAAGAAGAGATTTCTATATATATATATATATATATATGCTGGCCACCACTGCCCCTTCTAGGCATCAAATAATTATTAATGAGTTAGATGATGTAGAAGGAACCCATAGTCAAACTAAGTCTCACACAAAGAACCCTGAAGTTGTAGGTCCACCTGAAAATGCTCCTTCTATCAATGGTAGTGATGAGGATGAGTTTGATTTACTTAGTGAGGATAAGTATGAATCTGTGTTATCTGCCAGAAAAGCTAAAAAATAAGCTAACAGTTTGATTTGTACTCCAACAACCCAGCCCATTAAGTCACCAAGTACTCCAACAACCCAGCCCATTAAGTCACCAAGTACTCCAACAATCCAGCCCATTAAGTCATCTAGGAGGCCTACTAAGTTGAAGGTGGAAGAAGCCCATCTACAAAGTCCCCACCTACCAAGTAACCTCAACTTTCAAAATCAGAGAGTTTGTGAACCCTGAACCTATCTTTGTTTCATTAGGCTCACTACTCACTATGGATTTCTCTACCTACTTGAAGTCCTCTCAAGCTACCTCATCTAACCCTCCTAGTATCTTAGACTTCCTTATCTCAGCCTCTAATATCCCATCTTACCCCATCTGATCATACACTATCTCAGCCTTCCACATCTCAGCTTAACCCATCTAATCATACACCATCTCAGCTTTTCTTATCTTAGCTTACCCCATCTAATCCTACACCATCTTAGTAACCCAATCTAACTTTATACCATTTCAGCCTGTCCCAACTGACCATACATTATTTCAGGCAACCTCTTGTGAACCTACACCTTCTCAACCTACACCATCTGAGCCAATTGCTAGTAAAAAAGGATGTATCCCATACTCATCTGAGTTAGGGTCTTCTTTTAAAACCAGAAAAACTAAAGGGCATTTCTCTAAATTTAAGAAAGGAGCTTAACCTTCTTTCGATGATATAATGTTGGTTTGGGAAGGCTAGAGTCTTATGATCTGAGAGGGCTTAGTCAACCAACAACAACAATTGATTATGAAGCTGCCAATGTTGGTGATGCTGATGAAGATGATGCTAGCACTGAGGGATATGATGAATATGGTGATAGTGACATAGACGATGTTAATAATTCCTCACTAGAGGATGAGATCCCAAAGCACATACACACTGGTAATGTTGATGATGATGGAAATCATTACTTCAATTCATGGAGTAAGATGCACCAAAATGGCAACATGTGGGTAAGGAATCCTAATGGGTCTATATCAATTGCAGTAGGGGATATGTTTATTAACAAGGACCAGTGGAGTAATGCCATCAGAGATTTTTCTATTCAAGAGGGTTTTTGCTTACACAGGATTAAGAATGAAAAGTGCAGACACATAGCTAGATGCAAGAATGAAAACTGCGATTAGAAGGTACATTGCTCTAGACTAGTTAATGGTGTGACATGGCAAGCAAAATCATTGAAGGGCAGTCATTCATGTCCCAAATTACAGCATAATAGAATGGGTTCATATCATTAGGTTGCTGATACACTCCTAACAGATTTCAAGGACAACGCCACCATGGATTTGAAAGCAATGCAAGAGCTATTAATGGAGAGACATGGTTTGGACATTCCTATGCATCCATCTCAGAGAGCAAAGAAAAGGTTGAAATAATGGATTAAGGGAAATCATGGAGAAACATATGCAAGACTTCCTGAGTATATTGAGGTCATCAAGTGGAAAAATCATGGCATAGTTGCTTCATGTATTACACAGGGGCCTCCAAATGTACCTACATTCAAGAGATTATTTATACCATTTGAGGCCATGATAACTAGTTTCGAAACAGGGTATAGGCCCTTCATAGGAGTTGATGGTTGTTTCCTCAAAGGACCTTATAAAGGAGTGCTGCTGATTGCCATGGCTTTGGAGCAAATAATGGATATTTTCCACTTGCTTATGGAGTTATGGAACTAGAGGATTTTTAACAATTGAACATTTTTTTAGAACATTAAGAATCTACCTAGATGGGCTTGATTTGTCCAAGCTAACATTCATTTCAAATAGACATAAGGTACATTATGGTGCTTGACTTTAATGAATAACATTCATTTCTAATGCTGACTGTGGATTTCTACGTAGGGTTTGATTAAGGGAATGGTTGAGATATTCCCAGAAAGTAGGAGGAGAATCTATGATGCACAGTACATTAGAAATTTCAGCAAAGATTACCCATGTGATTTATCAATACTCATATATGCAGAATTAACTTCATTTAATAGCATGTGTGATTTACCCATGTGATTTATCCAACACTGGGGTATGTGGTGTGTTGCGGGTGCAAAATTACACGAGCTCTTCTAGACAGCTTGTAATGCTTAGACAAAGCATGTCTACAAACGTACTATGGAAGCCATTAAGAAGGAATCAAAAGAGGCTTATGAGTGGCTACTTGATGAGCCAGTTGAACACTAGGCTAGGTATGCTTTTGATCTAAGTTGAAATGCCCTCATAATACTACAAATTTTGTAGAGATTTTTAATTAAAGACAAACTTAAGAAATATAGATACAAGCCATTCTTCTCATTATTAGGAGCTCTTAGAAGGAAGTTTATGCAAACAATTACAAATAGGTCTAGGATATCTAAGGACTGGAAGAGTAAGGTTGTTCCTAAGGTGAAGTTACTTTTAGTTAATGCTAAGATATCGCATGCAGATTAACCCCAACTGGCAGAAGAATTTTTGAGATTTTAGAAGGGCTAACTCACTTTACAGTTGACCTTAATACACAACACTGTTACTGCATGGTTTGGGACATATCTGGCATACCTTACAAAGATGCTGCAAGGTGTATCATAAGTGAGAGACTAGACATGCAGTCCTATGTGAATGAGGCATACACTGTTGAGAACTATAAGCAAGCTTATGATGTTTGTATGTAGCCTATCCCTGACCCCACTTTCTGGGAGGAAACAAATTGCCTCAAGATGAGACCACCTCTGTTAACATCAAAAGAGGCAGCCTCAAATTGAAAGAGGAGAGATATAACTGAGAGAAGAAAGGAGTTTAGTAGAAGCATCACCCTTAAATGTAGTTACTGTAAACAGTTTGGTCATAATAGAAGGATCCATATAAAGGATGGTGTGCTTGAAATATTTGAAGGCCAAAGACAGGCCAAACTACAAAGAGAAAGGAGGAAAAAGGTAAGGTTGGAAGGCCTAGCAAAGAAGGACCTCCAGCAAAGAAATCAAAGACAGCCTACCAACCTTCCTCTTCAGGGGCAGCCTCTCAACCTTCCTCTTCAAAAAAATTAGCTTGGCCTTAATCTTCAAAAAAATTAGGCCATCCTTCCTCCTTAAAGAATTCAACTGTTCCTTCTTCTTCTAAAAAAGCACCTACAGCTGGGCCTTCAATGCTAACAAGACAACTTAGATCTTCAATGTAAGGTAGTTAACTTTTCTTTTCGTAGACCCCTATATCCTGAGGTACACACTAATTGCTTCTTTCTTCATGGGTTAGGTTTTTTTAATAAATGTTTAACATATTATTTCTTATGATGCTTGATAAGGTTGCTGTTGTGCTATGCTCTGCTTTGCTGTTTAGTGTTGTGCTAGAGATATGGACGTTGTCTCTACCTTCTTTATTGAATCTAAGCTGCAGATATGGGTGCCTGACTAATTGGTTTTGGTGTTTTTAGACTAATGCAATCATACATTTCGTGAGGCAAACTGAGAATGCCCCCCACACCTCTTTGGTGTTGGTTATCAAACTTTGACTTAAGAACGTTTTCCATTGTAATTTATGCTATCACTAATTGTGTGATACTTGGTTGTTTGCAGATCATAACTCCTTTGAATGATGTTTGCGATTACTAGTTTGATAATGAAAACTGTACTTGCTTTTTATGATTTAGGCGTTCGTAGTTTAGATTAACAAAAGATGACTTCTATTAATGACAACTTTAAAAAGTCACACCTTACAAGTCAATTAAGATCAAAATGACGAGCAACAATTTCATCATCCATCAACATTTCATTTAGTACTGAGCATTACAATTATTGCAATCATCACCACAATCCAGACTAAGAGTCTCCCATTGATATCTTGAACCACTCTTTTGATGTCCCTTAGTAGCTCTATAATCATCACCATTCTGTCATCATCATTTTCATATGCCATTCTAACTCGTTCATCAATCAGAATTGCTCACTTTATGAATTTACCACATTGAGGGCATTTGTAAAATAACCTCCCGGGATTATCACAAGACCTTGATAATTTGATATCCCCGTGCTTTCCACAGGTTGGGCAATTTATCTATGTATCATACTGAAAATAACTTCCTCTTAATCCTCCGCAACTAGATGAGCTATACATTTTTTTAAAAAAATTCACCCTAAATATTAAATTTCCTACAAATTTAGAGAACCTAAAAATTAATCAGAAAAAAGAAAATAATTTTCTACATAAGTAAATTACAAAATATAAAGCTCACAATGATATAATAATCCATTGCAACACACTAATTTAAAAATACAAAGCATTTCATGACATAAAGAGAACAAAAATAGAAACAATTGACAACAAGTGCTATATATAGACTCATATATTATATTAAAATTTCTACAAATTTAGGGAACCCAAAAACTAATCACAAAAAAGCAAATAATTATCCACAAAAGTAATTTAGAAAATATAAAGCTCGCAATGAAACAATGCCTCATCACAACACAATAATTTACAAATAAAAAACATTTCACAAAATTATAAAAACAAAAATACAAAAATTTAAAAATGCATGAGCTATATATGATATCAAATTTTCTACAAATTTAGGAAACTTAAAAATTGATCTCGACAACCAAATACAAATAAGTAATTTACAAATTATAAAGCTGATAATAAAATAATAATCCACCACAATATACTAATTTCAAAATACAAAGCATTTCATAAAATAAAGAAGAGTGAAATACACAAAATTTTATACTCACCTTCAATGGAGTCCGTGGACAGTGACAAAAATGGTAAAAGAAGACATGAGTGGGGAGAGAGGGTAATGGCTAAGAGAGAGAAAAAGTGGATTGCCCTAAGGGCTTTAAGGGATTAAATAAAACATGTGGGACCCAATTTCATAGAAAAATACAGGTGAGACAACGACTAAATCTAGTCAGCGTATAAAATCAGTTTCAGGTAAGAGCATTTATATCTTGCATGCCGTGTCACTTTTCCGTTCGAATTTCAAATCTTTTCGCTGGATTTGGGTCCCATAAATATTAAACCAAACTTTGATAAGCCCAAAAATATTTACCCAAATTTAACAGGTCAGAAAAATATTAACCCGTATCTTAATGGAACCATATGCAAATTGTTCTCTTTAACCTTATAAGTTGGTCTTATGAGGGAGCCAAACCAAGTGCTTTAGTGATGTTAGGAAACCTCTATGACGTAATATAGTTTCTAAAACCCTTTTCAAATTCTTGCTTATCTACTAAATTTTGTAAATAGTTTTGGCAGAGGAAATATTCAATCGAAATCAGTACGAGTACATATGTCTCGTTAGTCAAATTTCAAAATTAGATATTTGTATTTTGATAGTTCCAACTTGCTATCTTAATGAGAATGACTGGCTTATGAAATTTAAGAATTTTGATGATTTTGACACTTATAGATTTCACAAACTAAGCTCACAATGGTTTTTATTGAATATGTATGTCTTCATACATCAATCTAAGATATTCTTTGATGAAACCATTTGCAAAACTACATGTTGTGTAATTTATCTTGGTTATTTAAAAGTTTAAAGTGGTGTTGGTAGAAGCCTATATTTTTTAATATGAGGTTATAATTATGTTGTTATGTATATCATATGCATGTACATGAATGGTTATGTATATTTTGAGGAACTACTCTAGAAACTTTAAGTTTGGGATCCAGAGACGGTGACTTTTTATCTCACCTGGCTTAAGTTAAGTTATGATAAGATGACTTATAGAGGGTGGTTTGATTCCTACTTGAATTCTAAGTATGTAAGTTTTGTGTCAACATTGTGTGATATCTGTTCGAATAGGTATATGTTACCGCTTGAGTTAGGCTGGCTCAGGATGGCAATAACAAAGCATCTCTAAGAGTTTAGACTCCTCAATTATGTGATTAAGTTACTATGTACAATTTTAATAAGTGACATGCATTTTTGTACATATTTAAGCTAAGTTTTTAAGCTTAAGTAAGTCTTTATGATAAAAAGAGATGTTGAGCTTCTCATGATGTCTAAGTTCACAGTTAAGTTATGATTCTTATATGGTTTAAGCTTCCTTTTGCATTGTATGTCTCATTAGTATGTGAAGGTTCTTTAAAAGCAATGAATTATGAAACCTTCTCGAAAAACTTATATGTAGTTAGATTATGACTTTGAGAGATAATTCATGAGGCAGTGGTTGATCATCTCCCATTATTTTTCCTTTTAACCCCTAAATCAGGAGAATAATTTAAATTTGAAGCTGATGCGGGGTGATTGGCAAAAACTAAGCATTTTAATGTGTTGTGACTAGGGCTGTCAAAAACTGACCCGACACGATTACCGATCCGAACCGGATACGAAATTAGGCGGGTTTGGGTAAAGATTTTCAACCCGTTTAATTAAATGGGTCAACATAACTAACCCGTTTAATTAAACGGGTTAGGTTCAAGTTGAGACTTCCGGTACGAAAAAATATCGATTTAACCCGTTTAATTAAGTTGGTTAACAGGTCAGAAAAATAAACCTTATTGTCCTAGGAAACCTAGCTATATAATGAAACCCTCAGCGCCTCACAGCCCTCACTCCTCACAGTACTCTCACACCTAAACAACGTTAGTAGCTCAGCCCTCCATCCTCCTCTACTCGATTGCTCTCCTCCAGAACCTCTCCAAAAATCCTCCTTCAACGCCGCCACAAGTCCACCGCACCTCCATGACCACAACTCG
>NCQV01096048.1:5476-17947 GCA_002740545.1 Lophocereus schottii
CCTAAGGTAAGAATTGTCCTAGGTGGTGACTAGCCTTGTTTGGAAACATGAATATCGTAAACATATCCTGTATTTTGTCCCATTTTGTTTCTTTACTTTAAGTTTGTTTAGTACTTACATTGGTGATTAACCTTCAAGGTTATCTTCACTGACTTTGGCAGTGCAGGATCAAAGCACATTGAATTTTTATAAGGTCTTATTTCTGAAGATATCACCCTATTCAGCCCCTGTGGGGTGATCTAATATTGTCTCTTGGGACTGTTTATCGGTATCAAAACGGATCCATAGATATTGACTAAATTGCCTTGTGGAGAAGATCATGGCATCCTTTGGAAAGGCAGAAATTGATCAAGGACACTTATTTACTAGACCTTCCTTATTCCATGGTTCTAACTTTGATCAATGGAAAAAGCTATGTAGATCTTTATCAAGGACCATGAATATGAGCTTTGGGAGATTATCTTCAAGGGAAACTTGGTGCCCACTATGAAGGAAGGAGATAAAATTATTCCAAAGTCCAAATTAGCATTCACTCATGAAGAAAGCAGCCAAAAAAAAAAAAATACTTCACTCGTGAAGAGACTAAGAAAGCGGTCAAAAATTATAGGGCATTCAACATTTTATTTTGTGGTCTGGATTCTACCAAATTTAATCATGTGTTTGCTTGTGATACAACCAAAGAAGTGTAGGATACACTGGACACTACCTATGAAGGAACTGGTCAATTTTAAGAATCCAAAATTAGCCTCTATGACCATCAATATGAGCTCTTCAAGATCTTACCTATAGAATCTGTCAAGGACATGTATGTGCATGTTACTGAAATAATCACCAGTATCAAGTCCTGGGAAAGACATATACTAATGAAGAGATGGTGAAAAAAGAGTTGCGATGTCTACTAAGAAGCAATGCGACCCAAAGGCCATTAAAGAAGCACAAAATTTAAAAACCCTCAAGTTAGATTATTTTTTTTGAAAATTTCCAACCCATGAAATTCATTTGAAGGCAGAAACTGAAGAGTGCACTCCACAACAAGAACTTACACTAAAGTCCAATAAGATTGAGGTGCCACATGAGGAATCTGAAAATGATGAAGATGAATTAGTGGCTGTGATAGCCAAAGGATTCAAAAGGATGATTCAAAAGCATCTAGAATTCAACGGAATTTGAAAAGGACACACCAAAAGACTACTCTTTTGGGGGATTAGTGTAATTTAATATTAAAGTCTATAAATTTAAGAATTTAAATTGCTAAATTAAAGAAACCAACTAAAAAACAACAAATGAAAGATACCAAATTTAAGAAAATATTTTGCATAACCCATATCCACTATGCAAATTAATATTTCTCTTCAACACACAAAATGACTTTTCCATGAGCTAGACTGTACAATACACCCACCGACAAATCTTCCCTGCTTTTGCATAGATCATAGTTTACTTAAGTCCAATCTTAATATAAATTCTAATAGCTTTGATAACCCTAGGACCAATGCAAGAATTTAATCAAGCCAGAGCACTAAGAATTCAGCATCTTGCAACCAATTTACCGGTAAATTGATTCAACAAGTATCTATAATGATTTCTTAATTGAAAGACAAGGTTTTTAGCCATCCATGATCAATTAGATTGGTACTTGTGCCAAAAACACTAAAGCTTATATGTGCTTAAACCATTTAAATGATCATATAAATTCATATTAAACTAATTAGCATGCAATATCATAGACAATAAACACAAACCGTTATGGAATCATACAATAAAAATAAATTCAAAATAAAGCACAAAACTTGTTTCAAAATAATTAATTTATCATGGTTTCAAATAGATTATGCTAAGTATAAAAGACTACTTACACATACAAAAAATCTTAACATATAAAATATAATATAAAAATATTACATGTTTGATAAGAACAGTCTAAATTAAATAAAATAAAAAAACAATAATGCTAGGGAGATAATGATGGCTTCAGTGGTGTTGGTGGATGCTGGTAAAGATGGTGATTAGGAGATGATGTAGGTATGTGATGATGAAGTTGGTGATTGATGGTGGTGGAGGTAAGGTGTGAAGATGAAGGGAAGGGTCGTGATGAATGTAAATGGTGAGGAAAAGGCGATGTTAGCTGGAGATGACGAATATATGATGATGGATGTGAAGGGTGAAAATGGTGATGATTTTATAATATGAATTATCTAACTAGGGCTTTGCAAGGTTCCTTGTCCTTTAAGTATTTCAATTCCTTGTAAAATTATGACTAATAATCTCTTAAATATAGTCGTATAAATAAATCATTATTAAAAGTATCGTAAACTATTCTTTTTGGACCGACTTATAAATCATCTTGAAAATTTCTTTGATAAATAAAACCCTATTTCAACAAATTTTATTATTATCTTCACTTTATTAGTCCTTAACCTAAACAATAGATAAAATAAAATAAATGAGACAAAATAACATATATAACATAAGCTAATAATTGTTAAAAATACGCGTAAATTATCACTAAACAAATTCCTTCACACATAGCTTTTGGATGTGCTCGTTCAAAGAAATCTAAGATGTGACCTAAAAATCACCCCGTCCTTTTTATAAAGTCACACATAAATATGAAATTTACACTAGGTGTTGGCTTTCTTTGAAAATAGTTTGATTCAAAATTTATTAGTTTCCCCTCTAACAAGTGAACAATTATTGAACATCCAACTGCAATCAAAATGTTTTCTCATCAAAACGTTTTTTCATCAACCTTACAACATCTCTTTAACAAAGTGAGAAGAGCATTAATCATTCATCTAAGCATGCATGCATCGATCAAGAGGTATTACACAAATAAAGATAGGAAATATGAAATTGTGGTAAAGCTACAGAGATAACTGGACTAGAAGAAATAGCTCATTGAATTGATTCCAAACTTACCTTGCACTTTTTTTTTCCGTTCAAAGCTCGATTTATGCACATATTCACAACCCTTATATGGTCTTAAAAATTAAATTCTCCTTGCCTCACACTCACCAAATGGAGGCGTTGAGGTTCGCAAATTCATTACCTTTTTTTCGTCTGTTGGTATGGTTCAGGTTGTTGATCTATCCAAAAAAGGGTATGACTCTCCCAAAATAGGTTAGTACTTACATAAGGCTTAACTTGACGCCTAAGGGTAAAGGTGTCGAACCATGTACATGGTTTTTTTTTGGGTGTTTTGCAAGCTATTGCTGGCATGTTTCAAGTTGTAGAAGACTATAAATGGGGTTAAATCTTCCAGCACATGTATGCTATGTATACAAGCCGCTTAAGTTGCACAAGTGTTATACCTCTTCAACCAACTTTTAATGGTAAGCTAACATCTCTTTTTTTTTTTTTTTCAAGACAAGAAAAGTCCCAATTTTGTTGGGCATTCTGCTAATCCACTAGGAAAACAGACTAGGTCCTTGTATTTCCTCTTATGCAATCATATAACGTCGTCAAAGAAGATGGATAATCATGACCATTACCCATTAAAGAGATTTGTGGGGATCAACACCAACTGCTCTAAGTCACAGTTATATGCTCAAAAGTTCTCAGCAGAGGAATAAATTAAAAATAGTCAAATAGAAAAAAAATTTAAGCAAGAAAACCTAGCACGGACTCATATTCAATGCATTATTTTACAAGAAAAACACTGAAAGGGCTCCAAAAACAATATATCGGTCTTTCTTCTAGATTTCTTTTTTTTTTTCAAAACAAATATGCAAGATAACCAAAATAAATGTAGGATGCATTTCCCCACGCTCAATTCATGCATTTTCCCTAACGCATGTGAAGTAATGGAAGTAATGAAGATAAAGCAGAATTAAATGTAAACTTCTCTAAAAACATTAGATTGGGTCCCAACCAGCACCTTTGCTTACTTCATTGACTCGACAAAACTACAGCTCATGGATTCTCTGGATCGATCTCTTCCACTAAGTGTACCTGATCTCCTCCATAAAAATGCTTTAGTACGTGACCATTTACTTTGCTTTCGAACTCCTCAACTGTATGCTCGTTTTTCTCTTTGATCACATGACTACTCTTTAATCTCATAAACTAAAAGAAACTAAAAACTAAAAATACTAAAGTCAAGACAAAATAACAAAAGCAGCAAAATTAAATAGATAAAAACTAACAATTTTTTTCTTTCCCCGGCAACAGCATCTAAATTTGTATAGCTTGTCATGTAGTCACAAATTAAACAACTACTTTGATTTATAAATAAGATTGATAGTATAGGCAACTAGGGATCGATCCCATGAGAAAAGATACAAAAATGAGCTTGTTTGAATCCAAATAAATTCACCACTCTAACATATTTTACATTTGCCTTTACTGCTAAAACAAATCAAATTAAACAAGAAAAATCCTAAAAGATTATCCAGTAAGAACCCATTATTTTCTAAGCCTAATTCTTAAAAAAGAAGAGTTACCCAACGTAACTATTCTAGAAAAAAAAAATAATCACACAATATTAAATAGAAAATTAGATTGGAAAATAACAAGTAGAAAACTAATATTAAAATCCACATAAAATCACCTAAGTTAACAATCTACAAAGATTAAATTTACAAACTCAATAATATATGTAATTATTTTCAAAAAAATAAAGTATAAAATAATAGCAGAAAATACTAGTACAAAATAAAATTGGAAATTTGATAACAAATAAACCAAACTTAAAATGCGTAAAAAACAATTAACGAAATTAGCCAACTTATAAATCCTAAGTTTCTATGCTTAATCAAGCTCTAAAAATGTAAAACCATAATAAAAATATAGTTTCAGATTTATTAAAATAAAAACCTGCACATATCAAATTCACAAAATATTTTTAAAAAATTATCAAATAATTTTTGAAAATTCCAAGAATAAATAGCAATAGATTAGGACCCTATCTAAACCATAAATTGGCATAAAGCATAGAACAATACAAAATGAACTTATTTTAACCTGATTTCTAACAAACCAATACATAATAGCAAAAATAGAACTGAAAAAATAATCTAAAAATTAAGTCACACTAAAATTCAAAATATAATTAATATATAATTACTAGAGTGCACCGAAAAGACTACTCTTTTTGAGCGGAGGGACTTAATGAGATTTGATATCTAGGTATGTAAAATTAAGAATTAAAATTGACAAACTAAAGTAATCAACTAAAAAACAAACAAATCAAATATACCAAATTTAAGAAAGCACTTTCCACAATCTATATCTACCATGCAAATTAATATTTATTATCAACACACAAATTGACTTTTCTATGAGTTAGAGTGTAGAAAACACCCACCAGTGATTCGTACCCATCTTTTCGTAAATTATAGTTTACTTAGTTCCATCCCCAATATAAACCTTACTAGTTTTCATAACCCTAGAACAAGCACAAAAATTCAATCAAACCAGAGCATTAAGAATTTAATATCTTGTAATCAATTTATCAGCAAATTGATTCAACAAAGATCTATAATGATTTCCAAATTAAAAGAGAAGGTTTTAAGTCATCTATGATCAATTAGGGTGATACTTGTGCCTAAAAGACTAAAGCTTATATGTGCTTAAGCCTTTTAAACTGTCATACGAATTAATATGAAACTAACTAGCCTGCATTCTAATTAATCTAACATAAATATCACAAACAACAAACAAAAACCATCATATAAACATGGAATAAAAATCAATTATACAATAAAGTACAAAACTTATTTCAAAATAAGTAATTTAGCATGGTTTCCAATAGATTATGCTAAGTATAAAATGCTACTCACACATACTAAAAATATTAACACATAAAATATAGCATAAGTATTTCATGTTTGACAATAAAAGTCTAAAGTAAACAAAATTTTGAAAACAATAATGCCAGGGAGATGATGATGGCGTTAGTGGTGTCGGCGGATACTAGCAATGATGGTGATTAGGAGATGATGAAGATGCGTGATGATGAAGTTAGTAATTGAAAGTGCTGAAGGTGAGGTGTGAAGATGATGGGAAGGATAGTGATAAATGTGAAGGGGGAAGAAGTGGCATTGTTGGCTAGACACTGTGAATATATGATGATGGAGGTGAAGGGTTAAGATGGTGTTGATTTTATAATATGAATTATCTAACTAGGATTTTGCAAGGTTCCTTCTCCTCCAAGAATTCTGATTCCTTGTATAATTAGGACTGGTAATCTTTTAACCATAATTCTCTAAATAAATCATTGTCAAAAACATATTCTTCATAAATCATGATTTTCGGACCGACTTGATAAATCCCCTTAAAAAGTTCTTTGATAAATAAAACTCACGTTTGGATGTAGTTTCTTGTCCTCTTTGCTTCATTAATCCTTAACCTAAAAAATATATAAAAATAAGTAAATTAGACAAAATAAAATATATAACATAAGCTCATAATTGTTAAAAACATGCATAAATTATAACTTGACAAATTCCTTCACAGTTAGTTTTTGGACGTCCTTATGCAAAGAAATCTTTGGCGCAACCTAAAATCTCCTTCTTATAAAGTCACACACAGAATATGAAATTCACACTAGGCATTGGCTTTTTCTTAAAATAGTTTGATTCAAAATTGATTAGTTTCCGCTCCGCTAACTGAACAATTACTAAACATCCAACTGCCATCAAAGAGTTTCTTCATCAGCCTCACAATATCTCTTTAACACAGTGACAAGAACATTAATCATTCATCTCATTTAATCATGCATACATCCATTAAGAGATCTTATATAAATAGAGATAGGAAATATTAGGGTGTGGTAAAGCTATAGAGACAATTGAACTGGAAGAAATAGCTCAATGAATTGATTCCAAACTGGCCTTGCACGTTTTTTCCTTCCAAAACTCCATCCACACACATATTTGAGGGCCCTTATAGAGTCTTAAAAATTAAACGCTCATTGCCTCATACTCACCCAAAGAGAGGTACAAGAGTTTGTAAATTGATTCCCTTTTTTCTATTTGTTAGTGTGGCATAAATCATTGGTTGGTCTAAAAAGAAGTATGACCATCCCAACATGGGCTACTCCATATAAAAAACTCAACTTGAGACTTAAACTTAAAGGGAAAAGATGTTGAACCATATGCTCCTACCCGTGTTGGCAATCTAGCAATTTTTTAGGGGAGGTTTTGATAAGCTATTGTTGGCATGTTTTGAGTTGTAGACGACCCCACACGGGATAAACTTTTCCAAAACATGTCTTCACCGTATACAAGCCACTTAAGCGGAACAAGTGGCGTACCACTTGAACGAACTTGTGTTGGAAAATCAACATTTCTTTTCTTTTTCATGACAAGAAAAGCTATCATTTTAATGAGTATTCATGACAAGTGTGGTCATATAATATGATCAAATAAGATGAATAATTATGACAGTCACTCATTAAAGAGATTCGCGAGGATCAACTCAAACTACTCTAAATAACAGTCTGCATGCTCTAAAGTTCCCACCAGAGGTGCAAACTTGAAATAGTCAAGCAGAAAAATTTAAGTAAGAAAGCATAGTAGAAGCTCATATTCATGCATTATTTTACCAGAAAGACACAAAAAGGGCTTCAAAATAAATTTTCTCTTTTTTTCGTTTCTTTTTTTTGGCAAAATAAATATGCAAGATAACAGAACTAAATACAGGCTGCATTTTTACACACTTAATTCATGCATTTTCTCTAATGCATGCAAAGTAATGAAGATAAAGCAAAATTAAATGTAATTTTCCCTAAAAATGTTGGATTACCTCTCAACAACGCCTTTGTTTACTGCATTGGCTTGACAGACTGCAACTCATGGATTCTCCAGTCAGATCTCCTCCACTAAGCATACCTTATCTCCTTCTTAAAAATGTTTTAGCCTACGACTATTTACTTTGCTTTCAAACTCTTCAAGCATATGCTCATTTTTCTTTTCAACCACGCGACCACTCCTTAATCGCATAAACCAAAAACGAACAAAAATAAATACTAAAATCAAAACAAAATAACAAAAGTAACAAAATGAAATATATAAAAAATAACGATTTTTTCTTCCCCTAGATACAGCGCCAAAATTTGTAAAGCTTATCATACAGCTAAAAATTAAACCACTATTTTAATTTGTAAATAAAATTTATAGTATAGCAAGTAGGGATCAATCTTATGAGGAAGGATATGATAACAAGCTAGTTTGAATCCCATTAAATTTACTGCTCTAATTGAAGCAAATGCCATACCTATTTCAGTCAGAGCACTCAAGTTCTTCTTAGTACTCAAAAGCTTCATCACAAGAGACTTGGTCCATACACTAATTTAGAGCTTCAGTTCAAGGTCTATCCTAAGCCATTAGGATCTATTATTCTCCTCTTTTGGAAAGGTCACGAGGCTTCCTAAAGGGTTTACTCATTAAATTGAGGCTAAACCCAGGGCAAGAATTTGAACCAACCTGTGCCAGTAAACCAACATTTGTTTTCTTTTCCAAGACAAGATAGGTCGAAATTTTAATGAGTATCCTACTAATTCACTAGGAAAATGGACTAGAACCTTTTATATACTCTGATGCCGTCATATGATCAAATAAGATGAATAATCATGACCATCACTCATCGAAGAGATTTGTGAGGATCAATTCAAACTACTCTAAATAACAGTTAGCATGCTCAAAAGTTTCTACCAAAGGAGCAAACTAGAAACAGTTAAATAGAAAAAATTGAAGCAAACATAGGATACACTCATATTCATGCATTATTTTATAAGAAAGACATAAAAAGGGCTCCAAAATTTTTTTTGTTGTTTACGTTTTTTTTGGCAAAATAAATATGCAAGATGACCAAACTAAATGCAAGCTGCATTTAAAAAATGGCAGCCCGATCCACAAGCATACCGCGTTCACATAGGGTCCGGAGAAGGGCCCCACCCCAATGAGTGAATTGTATGCAAGCTGCATTTCCGTACACTTAATTCATGTGTTTTCCTTAGTACACGCAAAGTAATGAAAATAATGAAAATAAAATAGAATTAAATGTAAATTGCCCTGAAAACATTAGGTTGCCTTCTAACCAGCATCTTTGTTCACTTCATTGGCTTGACAAAAGTACAAAACTATAGCTTAATTCTCTAGTTGGATCTCCTGCACTAAGCATATCTTATCTCCTTCAACAAAATGCTTTAGCTTGTCACTACTTACTTTTCTTTCGAACTCCTCAGCTGTATGCTTCTTTGTCTCTTGATCACATGACTACCTCCTTAGGCTCATAAACTAAAAAAACCTGCAAAAATAAAGTACTGAAATCAAAACAAGATAACAAAAATAGTAAAATTAAATAGATAAAAAGTAAATATTTGTTCTTTCCCCAACAACGCCAAAATTTTTAAAACTTTTAGTTTAGCTACATATTAAACTACTACTTTAATTTATAGATAAGATATATAGCATAGGCAAGTGGGGATTGATCACATGAGGAAAAATGTAATAGCAAGCTTGTTTGAATCCAGTCAGATTTACTATTCTAATATATTTAACGCCTTCTTTTAACTGCTAAAACAAACTAGATTAAAAAAATAAAAAACTTGAAAATTATCCAATAATACTCTATAATATCTAGGCCTAATTTTGAAAAAAGAATAGCAAATACCTCACCTAAATATTATGCAAACATAGAAATAGAAATAATCACACAATATTAAACTGAAATTAAAATAGAAAATAACAAGTAGAAAACTAATATCAAAATCCACAGAAAAATTACCTAAACTAACAATCTGCAAAGAATAAAATTTATAAACTCATAAATATATCTAATTATTTTCAAAAAAAATGAAGCATAAAATAATAGCAGAAAATCAAAATAGAAAATAAAATCTGAAATTTAATAACTAATAAACTAAGCTTAAACGCATAGGAAAATAAATTTAAAAAATTAGTAAGATTATAAAACCTATGCTTAATCAAACTCTAAAATCGTAAAACCCAAATAAAAAAGCTTCATTTGTAGATTTATTAAAATAAAAAGTTGCATATATCAAATTCACGAAATATTTATGAAAAATTATCAAATAATTTTCAAAAATTCTAAAAATAAATAATACCATATTAGGACCCTATCTGAATCCTAAAGTGGCATAAAGCATAGAACAACACAAAAGGAACTTATTTTAACTTGGTTGTAACAAATCGATGAACAATAGCATAAACAAAACAAAAAAATTAATCTAAAAATTAGACCACACTAAAAATCAAAATACAATTAACCTAAAATTACTAAGACAAACATAAAAACAACTCCTTTTGAAGGGTTTAACATAATTAAATATTAAAGTCTATAAATTTAAGAATTAAAATTGACAAACTAAAGAAGTCAACTAAAACACAAACAAATCAAAGTAACCAAATATGAGAAAACACATTTCTCAATCTATATTCACCATGCAAATTTATATTTATCAACAACACACAAATTGACTTTTCCTTATGAGTTATACTATAGAAGACACCCACCAGCAAATCTTCCTTATTTTTTCGTGGATTATAGTTTATTTAAGTTCAACCTTGATATAAACTATGCTAGCTTTGATAACCTTAGGACCATTGCAAGAATTTAATCAAACTGGGGCATTAAGAATTTTATAATTAATTTACCAACAAATTGACTCAACAAAGATATATATAAATTTCTTAATTAAAAGAGATGATTTGGAGCCATCCATCAACAATTAGGATGATACTTGTGCCAAAAGACTAAAGCTTATACGCACTTGAGCCTTTTAAACTATTATATGAATTCATATTAAACTAATATGTATTGTAATCAATCCAACATAAATATCACAGACAATAAGAACAAACCATTATAAAATCATGGAATAAAAATCAATTTGACAATAAAGCACAAAACTTGTTTCAAAACAATTAATTTAGCATAGTTTCAAATAGATTATGCCATGTATAAAGGGCTAATCACACATACTAAAAATCTAAAACTGTAAAATATAATATAAATATTTCATGTTTGATAATAAAAGTCTAAAAAAATTAAAAAACAATAATACTAGGGAGATGATGATGGCATTAGTGGTAGTGGATGCTGGCGATGATGGTAATTAGGAGATGATGAAGCGATGATTTAGAATTGTTCACAACCTCTAATCAATTAAATACTTTTTTATGTGCCATAAATTTTGCTAAATTGTGCTAAATTTTGCTGAATTGTACTGAATTTTGCCAAAGGATTCTAAATTACCCTGAACTGTGCTGAATTGTAGTAAATGCTAATGATAAGTAATTATCATAAGTCAAAAAGATAAGGTCTGCATGTAGTTTATTGTCATAAATGTTTATAGATATTTGGAAATCATTGATAATAATAACGAAGCTATTTTTAGCTAAGAGGTATCATAGGAAATTCATATCTTATTGATTGATTTCTTAATATTTGTGTTTTATCAATCCATGATTGTGAAAGGCTCATTCGTTATTAGCATATTGAATCTACTACATATTTTAATATGTTCTAACCTACTCAAACCTCCTAATTGCTAGTTAGACCTTTTTCAATCCGCTCAAACGTGCTGCTAACTGTCAGCTACTACTCCAACGTGCCCTAACCCTCTCACAAACCTGCTTCTGGACTACTCCAATCTATTAACTACTAATCAAACTGGCTCCAACCTTGTCAAACATGCTTTTTCCTAATTAAATCTATTCAAATCTGCTCCAATTTTCCCAAACCTGCTACCTACTCATCTAATATACTCATAACAAACTGGTTTTAAATCACGACAAAAAAAATTAACTTGTAAAAATGACTTAATGACTCAGTGTACTTTGGTACAATAATTCATACGAGACTCAATTTGCACGAGAAACTTCGTGTTTGATTGAGAAAAAGCTGAGCCTACTTTTACGTCTCCACTCTCTAACTCTTGTTTCTCCCCAACCTAACCATGAATTTCAACAGCCTAACACTACAGTAAATCTACCCAAAATAAGAGATTTAAGGAGTACTTTAGTTATTTCAAGGTGTCACATTGTTTCTTCAACAGAAGTCCAAGTAACACGCCGAATTTGGTCCCAACAAATATTTATTCAAACTCAATAGTTTCAAAAAAATTATCTAGCAAAATAGGGCCATAAAATATTATAGTAAACCTGAAAGGGCCTTTATGTAATTTTTTTAATTTAACTTTTTGTCAATCCTTTTGACAAAAAGTTAAATTAAAAAACAATTACATAGCATAAACTCTTATTGCCAAATCTAATTTTAGATTTGCAAATTTTCCACTATAATTCTCCTCTTAATAAGGGTGAGCACAAATTTAGTATGCCCTGCAACCAATCAAACTGTTCCAGTTTTTTATTCTAAAAAATAAACAATCAATTTTAACCAGTTCCAATTCCCAAAAATAGCCAGAATTGAAACCGCAAACCAGTTAAATTGGGAAAAATAGGAAAAAGTTGTTGAAACTTGGCAGCAAATTGAAGAATCCATTTT
>NCQV01096056.1:660-14479 GCA_002740545.1 Lophocereus schottii
GTTGATATATATGTTACACTAATGACTTATCAGAATGAAGAGGATGATGGATATGAAGACGTTGATATAGATGTTACTTTTACTTCTTCTCAAGGGAGTCCCGCATCTACCCCTTCGCCTACCATTGCCCCTACCATAGATCCCACCCAAAATTCCATCCCTACAAGCTCTCCACCTTTTCATAATCATGCTTTGGCAAATACTCGATTGTCTACTATCCAACCAACTCACCTTTCTTTTGGCCATGTACCTACATCTACCACCACTCCAACTGGCGTTCCTACTCCTATAACTACTCCTGAAACTTCTTAGCCTTCTCAAGAAGTTTCCCAACCTATTGAAGATGTCCAACGACAAACCAAGACGAAGATCTTTCTAACAGGAAAAGAGTAAGTACTTACTTTTTACGTTGATTGTTTTTTTTTTTTAAAGCAACATTACAAAATGAACTTTGTATGACTATATGCTTCTTTGTTTTTTTTGCCAGACTCTACCCAAACCATACTCACGTCATTCATGCCCTCTCTAATATCGTGAGAAGTAAGTTTGATTCACCTTATCATACCTAGAAGGAATACCAATTGAAGTGCGAAATATGTGGTTTGATGAATTCAAAGTAAGTTGCCTAATAGTTGCAAAAATAAAGAAAAAAAAACATTTGGTATATATTTTTTCACATACTTACCTATGCTTATAATTTTGGATTACTTTTAGAAAAAATTTTGTTGGGATGATGAGCATGCTCATGAGATTAGGCGAGTTTTCAAGTTTCGTGATCATCAAGACTAAAAGGAATGATTTTTGAAATTCAGAAAAGTGGCAAACAACCTGTATGGCTAAGAAAAGATGTTTATGATGGCTTATGTGCATATTGGGAGTCTGAAGAATTCAAAGGAAAAAGTATGTTAGGCAAGACGACTCGAGCATCACCGTTGGGAGTAGGTTCATCTGTACATTATGGTGGATCAATTCCACATTCTGAGTATAGGAGGAGATTGGTAATATAAAAATATATATATATATTTTCGTACATATACGTTGATTTCGACTAACTAATTGAAGTTATTTACATGTGTTCATAATCACTAATCTACTTTTAATTATATTTAGGCCGAAAAATTACAAAGAGAGCCAACTATTGATGAATCATTTGCACTCACCCACTCTAAGAAAAAAGATCAATCATTTGTCGATCAAAAGTCAAAAGAGGCATATGTAAGTGACTTATTTCTCTTAAAATTTATAAGCTCAAGAACTTTTATACAAATGCATACCTGAAGCTTCCTTGACAAATGCAGTTTTCTTCGCACTTCATATCCATTTAAATTGTTTATTTTTGGGTTGTCGAGTACTCCGAATGTATGATTCGTTGAGTTGTACTTTGCATTTCTTCTCTAGTATTGAACTTTATTGAATGGTTTACTCTAGGCGTGTGGCCCGTAGAGTTGTGGTCCCCGGCGTGTAGCTGTTGAGCTTGATTTGATTTATCCTTTTTTGCTTGTATTCAATGTAAGGGATTTAATGTAAGGCTTTAAGCCTAGAAAATAGTCAGTTTTTAGGGGAAACCCTGTTCGTTTCGCCCCAGGAATTAAGAAACACTAACACTCCTAGGAAGGTTGTTACATGTGCTCATATTCACTATAATTTTCTTCTACTCTTTTAATCTTAAAATTGACAAAAATACTTACATTCTTCTTAATGTAGGAGAAGTATACAAAAAGAATTTCAGAGATCCAAGCATCTACTCAAGGTAAAGGTTCTACCTCCCAAGAAACACCACTTCCTCAACTGTCGATGGATACTCAGATGACTATTTGGAAGGAGGTTGTTGGCCTCACCAAGAAAGGTAAAATTTTTAGATTTGGAATGGAAGATTCATGTGCTTCTACCACCGATCCACCTACAATCACTAAAGTTTCTATTGAGCTATTTGAAAAAGAGAAGCAATCAAAGAAAAAGTTAAAAAAGATGTTGCATCGGGTCTAGAAAAAACTATCTGAGACCACAAAACTAATAAAAACTTTGATGGAACAAATGAATTTTACAATTCCAACATCCACCAATGTTGGTGTTGGAAATGATGGAATTAGAAGCACTAGTGGTAGTAATGGTGAGGATGAAGATGAAGATGAAGATGAAGATGAAGATGACGACAACAATGATGATCAACAAGAGAATGAGGATGCAGATAAGAATGACAAATGATTTGTATGGTAACAATATTTGATGATTTGACTTGTGCTCACAAACACTTTAAATATAGTTCAATTATTGTAATTTATACTTATATGTTTAATGTGAAGATATTCACGTTAGATCTTAGTTTAGTTATTATGTAATATGAAGCTTTGGTGGTTATGAAAGCATGAATGTGGTTATCATGCGTATATAAATGTGGTCATAGTTTTGTAAATTAAGGGAGATGATTATATTTCAAATGTACTTCTCAAGTTATTACTTAAAAAATGGTCACAAAAGCATTCATAAATTATTCTTCAATTTTCAAAATCGGTCACAAAATTGGTCACAATGCAGCATAATTTCCAACAAAATTAGTCATAAATGCGGTCACAAAAGACCGCGATCACAATGTCAGTCACAAATATTTTTAGACCATACCAAAATTGGTCATAAATACAGTTATAAGAATGGCACCTTTTCAACAACATCGGTCATAAAATCCATTGCAGCACACGGCAGTCACAATCGCGGTCATAAATTATGTGACTCACATCAGTCACAAAATCGGTCACATTTCATATTCGGTTACAAAGTCAGTCACAACTCTGACATAAATTCTCACTGCGAAAGCTGTCTAGAAAACGGTGTGGAAGAAGAAGGTAGTCACAAATTCAGTCATAAATAGTGACTACACCATCGGTCATAAATCGCGTCTCAATTTCTGACTGAATCGATCACAAATTCAATTTCTAGCCAGGGGTTTTGTGACCGCCGGAATTGGTCACAAAGGTGATCACAAACGTCATTTGTGACCGATTTTTCACAATTTGTGACCGTTTTTTCGATCACAAATAAGCGATTTTCTTGTTGTGAAATTGGCACATGGTAGGGGCCTTGGGCAGGGGCTTGAGCTAACTTTGGACGTAAACCTGATAGTATATCAACAGTAGTTAATGGCTTAGCCATTCATGAGCAGATATGTAGCTTCAAGGGCTTTGATGTTGATGCCACTAGAAGAGCTAGGCTTAAGCAAGAAGGTTCGAACAATAACTTAATCTAGTAGCCTTGGTTTATGCTTTAGGATCAAGTAAGACATCTGACATGACAAATACTAATGTGATGTTTGGTTAGATGTAATACAATGATAATGTAATGCAATCAACTTTACAATGCAATCACGATTACTAAGTTTGTGGTAATCATAATTACAAATATAGTTCTTTATTGCTATACTCTTATACAACCAAACAAAGGAATGAAAACACAATTAAAAACTCGTTTGCATTATAAGGTTGATTACATATAACCAAACATTATATAAGTGTGATGTTGAGGGTCTGCAAACTGAGTGAGGCACCTATTTTGGGCCTCTAATATGGATGCCAAAGGTTGTTTAATAGATTTCAAGCCAAGAATCTAGTTGAAACAGTTTCAGTTAGAGTGAACTTGGTATATATAACTAGCATTCGAGAGAGATTTCAGAGCCTTGTTCAAACAGTTCGAACATTGGCATAAAACATTTTAACAAGCTATGGGTGGGTCTCATGTCCTAGGTCAAGCAATAAACCACAAGATTATTTTCAGAATAATGTACGCTCAACAAATTCAGATGTTTCTACAGTTGGCTTTTTTCTTACTTGATGTTTCCTTTTTTATGCTCCTAGAATTTTATTAGGTCTATTTCTATGTTGAGTACCAACATTGATTACATTGTCTGCATGCTTCACATGTATACTAGACGTATAAAATGGTATCTAATAATCTAAATGATAATAGGTACTCCTTTTTTTAATCAATAATTTACTGATTTTTCCTTCTAGAATTTATCCTATCCTTATGCTGAAATTTCATAAATGACTAAGAATTGTGGTTATCTTTTACATATATTTTTCATAGCATAAAAAGACTATTTGCATTGTAAAAAATACTTTAAAACTCATTATCTTTTTTAGGATTTAAGATTATTGATTTGCTTTTGCCTCCTAGAATTTCCCCATCCTATTCTCATATTGAAATTATGTACAGTATTCTCAATTTTTATTTGTTAATTTGTTCAACTTGCATAAAATTATATAATAATATTCTATTATTATCTTTTTATGCTCATTTGTAAAGACTAACCCATTTTCCGTAATCATGGACCTCAATTCCATCTCACCTCCGCCTTCGTAAATTCTTCTCTCCACCAAGAAATTTGTGCAGCAGATACTTATAATTTAGATAGGCTTCAATTATACATTTAATGGATATATCTGCTTATATATATATGTTGAAAAATATGATTTAAAATTAATTATCATTTAATTTTATATATTCATTTTAATAACTTGTAAAACTCTTATCTTGTTTTTACCATGTTTAACCGTTTTGCTAGTCATTCCTTTTAATGGCAATTATTATTACTATGTATTAGCATTACTAAATCAACTGTTTTGGCCAACTCATGGAGCATTCGTTAGGGCAAAACGTTTGTCAGCATATCCTTATTAGCTGTTCTAGTGTTCATTTGTTTTCGATATATAAAAGCACAAGATGTGTAGCTTTGGAGGGTGTGGGATTGCAAAATATGTTTTACACGTTATAATATCAATAAAACATATAGTTTTGCAAGGAATTTGATTTGCAATCCAACAAGAAGTATCTTACCAAATATTTACATTTTACACTTCTATATTCTGAGTATTGCATGAACGGGTGGCTCGGAGTCCTACCTGCAGCATCTGAACAGGACCAACGGGTTGGTGAATCTTAGGAAAGGCAACATTTATCAATAAATTTACCAATGCAGTGGGAGCGTCTCTTCACCAAAGAAAGCGCTTTGGTGTGGTTCAACCTAGGCTACTTCTGAACTTCATATGTCTCCCTATCTCATCTCATTTTTATATTTATCATATTCAAATTTAATGTCATATTCATAAGTACTCTTTATGTATTTTAGATATTCTTGTTGCATTTTATAGCAATACAAGATCTTATTGCTTTGAGGTGTTGTAATCCCAAGTCAATAGAAAAGTTCTCAACTGATTTTTTTTTTTTGAGGTTTTTAAACAAATATTTCCAACAAGTTTAGAGAAGAAAACTACTTTACTATTAGTTTGGGATCAAATTAAATTTTTTTCTAATTATTTTTTTGAGATTAAAATATAGCGTATAAGAATTGAGAGTTCTTTTCTTGTCCTACTGAGATTGAGTATGTTATTCATTTTCAGATATGTGTATATGATCTTTTCCATATAAAACTGAGGCATGTGGTGCTCAGTTGTGCGCAAGGGATGCCATCATAGTTCTTACAATATGCTTTAGTTTGGGTTAGTCGTACACATGGTGAGTTAACTGAGTTTACAGTTTAATATCTCATGGAGTCTAAGAGAAAAAATACCTGCTTGACTATATTCCGTGGGTTTATGTCATCAATGCATATGATTTGACACACTACGATCTGGTGATCTCTTTCGATCTTTTCTTAATCATACAGCTATGCGGCTTAGCTATATAATATCAGTTTGTTCCATGAAAGGTTCGAACAATGACTTACCACTATGTGTGATGTTTTGATATCTGCGATTAAGTTTATCTTACGGGGTACACCACAGAGTTTGATAAATATTATAGCATGACCTTCATTGATGGCCAGGTTACGTATGTTAATTTTCTTATCTAGTGTTCATGTTATGGCCTTGAGATGTATATTTATGTTTATATATATTTAGATTGCCAAGTTGATATTCAAAGTAGTGTTTTGTTTAGAAGTTGTTGATTTGGTAGAATACAAAAATTGGAGACCATAACTCCTATTAAATTTTTATGTCTAGACATGTGGACATGTTGGTAGTATATGTGCAACAACTTTTTGTATGTGGATGAATTTTCATTGTTTTAAACTGTAGTTACATTGAATTCTCACTATAGGTTTATTGATTGCCTGGGAGAACTTATAAATCTTGGCGCTAGTAGGACAACTTTGATTTGATGGATGGGTTTGACCAGTTGCAAAATACTACTATCTGGAAGGGAATTGATGAATCTTGATGCATCAAAAAGGTTGATTGCTAATTTGACAAATGCGTGCATGCTATCATGAGGCCAGATGGGTGTAAACAAATATTGGCACCATGAAGCCGATTTTATCATGAGACGTCTTTCGTAAGGAAAGAGATGGCGTTAAGCCGATAATATCATTGAGAGGAATGAGAGTGAAGCCTAAAAACTGAGTCACCATAGTAGACACCTGTTTTTCATGGAATGGAGATCTCATGAACGACGTTGAATGGGTAATTCATAACGAAGCTGTCAAATAAGGGTGACTTGGAAGACCACAATTATTTATTAAAAGCATTTTCAAGCGGGGGTTTCCCGGGTTCCATTCTTAAGGTGATGAATTGCTCTTTATATGACATTTGAGGTTAAGATTAGATTCCTTTCAATGAATCTGAAGGCATGTGTTTTGCAAGGTGGTTTAGTCACATATCACCTATGGAGGATTCACCTAAGTGGCCGTGGTGGTGGGATCACTATTGTGGAAATATGGGCTACTCTTTAATAGCACTCATAATACGAGATTCGTTGCACATTACCAGAACGCGTGCCACTGACAGAACCATGTTGATTACCTGTATCATGTGTGTGGTGGTTTGAAATCTAGCTACAAAGGCCTTAGTTCAAGATATTTATATTTCACTACTATTCTTTAATATAAAAAGCCACTTATACTAAGTGCTGGTTCAAATCCAGAAGATACCTACACCTATTGCATGGTATCATATGCTTATTAAATAAAAATATTTTTTTCCAATTCTTTCAAGTGTTTATAATTTTAAATCATGTGGGTGATTGATGGAAAATATGATTTAAAATTAATTATCATTTAATTTTACATCTACATATACATTTTAACAACTTCTGAAACGGTTACCTTGTTTTTACCATCTTTAACTATTTCGCTAGTAATTCCTTTTGATGACAATTATTATTACTATTTATTAGCATTATTAAATCAACCATTTCAGTCGACTCATGGAGCATTTGTTTGCCATCAAAGTACATCATCATAACATCATCAATCAAATTGTTTTGGCCCAACTTAGCTTACAATAAAAAAATTACACGCTAAAGGGCGATTAAAAAATACAGAAAAACCCTGCCGACGTTACGTCAGCATAACATCATCAATCAAATCCCACAATAGCAACACACCAATAACACCATTTCTCCATTCTCCGGCGTCTCATCCACGGATCACTGGTTTATCATTTAATGGCTATGTTTGACAAATAATTATTAGATATTTATATTAGTCGTTAGTTATTTATGTTAGTCATTAGTTATTCACTATTTGAATTAGTTATTTCTATTAATTATTTAAATTAGTTGTTTTTAAAAAAAAGTGTTTGATAAAATTAACTATTTCTAAAAAAAATATATTGATCAAATTCATTATGTCTTTGTCTATAAGTTATTTTTTCATGGCATGTCGTATAATTTTTTCAAACTTGTAGATAATTATGTTATTTCCACAAGAAAACTATCACCAAAAGGTTTATAGGAATAATTTTTTCAAAAAGAGTTTTTATGGAGTCAAAAAACTATTGCAAATAACCATTCACCAAATACTTTTTGGCTATTTGACTTGGTCAAAGTAACTAAAATCCTCCCAAATAATTATTTTTACCCAAACAGTTATTGTTACCAAACACCCCAACACCCTAGAAGAGTAAAACATTAGCTTTGAGAGTAAATTAGAGCAAAAACAATTCTTAAGATAAAAAGAAAAGAAACAAAGTTATTCCAGGTCAACCCCTGAGTTAACCACACAAGTCATAGTGAGTCGAGTTCTGGTTGGTGAAATTTAGGCTTGGTGGCCTATGAGCTAAGCTCGAGCTCAACCAAAGAGGGACGAGTCGATTTACAAGTTTGGCAAGCTGGAGCTCGCCTTGACTCATTTCCAACCTACATAAACAACAATATGAAAGACATCATCCATATCCAAACTACTAAGCTCCAATTCTAATCTATCTTGTCTTCATTGATTCAAATCATGAAAACCAAATATTCACTGAATGTAGATGAAATGATGATTTGAGTCAAAGATGTTCCATGTTTTCTTGCCCTCAGAGAGTTAGCTAGATGCCATTTTTGTTGGGAGTACGAATTTGAAAGTAGAAGTGATGAGTCATTACAAGACAAGATCATATTGGCTTAGGATCTAATCCCTTAAAATATGTTGTACTTCAGTAGTGTTGGTAGATTAAGGAAATAAATTAGCAATGCGAAGCAAAAAATCTTGTTGCTTGGGACTTGCCCACGAATTGTTGAATCAAAACTAACGGTGGCTACTAGAGTCACTGAAGTTGTTACGCTCCAAACCCGAACCCGAATGATAATAAGGCTAGAGTGAGAGGAGGGGTGAGAGACCTAAGGTTGCTATTTAGGTTTCTATCATAGATCCAGATTTAGATCCTAAATCCTTAAAATAATATCATACAGCTTGTAACTGACAATGAGTATTTAATGAAAATGATTAATATATAACTAATCATTTCGTAAACACCCACTTCATGTGGGTTGTTAATGTGACCATTACACTCGGTCAACAACTCCCCTTTGGTCACATAAATCATAAATTATACATCTCTCTATCTAATCTCTTCATGTCCCATATTGGAAATGAAGCGTGCGACCAAAAAGAATTAGTAGTGTTATATCAAGTCACTATCTAGCCAACATAATACTTTCATAACATAACAATACCTCAAATCATTTAAAACATCAGCAACGGTATACACTGTCCCTTTATGCATATCAAATGATTATATATTTATTATAATCACCCGAGCTTGATATAGTGATGAAAAAATGATTCTTCCTTAAACAATTAAAATAATCCATCTTATCACAACTGCATTCCTAATGTGTTCTACGAGACCGCTTATATTTTAGTCCTTGGATAACACATTAAGATAGCAACATTAAGCTTTGACTTCATATCATAATTCTAAGTCAAAGAGTATTGCCAATAGATGCCACATAGTGATAATGAAAGGGAATTCACTTGTCACTCAACAAACAGGCTGACAGTTTGCACATACAGTATGAGAGTCTATCATGACATAGTTCTCATTAAATTGGGCGTGTCGCTCTTCCATTCCAGATGAATTATAAGTTTGGCTTTTAGCTAAAAAAACTAACCTGAGCCACTAGAACAACATACACTGTATTAATCTTGGTACTCAAGATTCAGTTATAAGACTTCAATATGAAATTTTTGTATTTTATATTCGACTTTCACAAGTCACATCTTAGATTTACTAAGGCGACTACCTAACTTATCATTCATACAACAGAAATATAATAATAATTCGATATTACACACACGTAGTGTTAATATTGAAAATTTTCATCCTCCCCACTACTTAAGTGGTAGGGCAATTGCATGTGTGATTAGGTCAATTAGAAGTCTGGTAACATTTCAATATGCCTAAAATGCAACAATAAATCATAAGCATTTACTCATTACAAAAGAAATATGTCCATCACATAACAAGATACATCCAAGCACTAAACTTTGTGAATTCCTAGACTCAATAAATGATCTTTGAACGTATCGCTAGGAATCAGTTTAGTCAAGAGAACATAATCACCTTGTTAGTGTGTATATATATACCCACAGGCAATACTTTTTGTCTCTATGATAACAAACAGCACAATCTGCCTCCATAGTTAACATTATTACTACACCATGACATGGCTCTCCCACCTAGGGTGAAGGTATCATGATAGTGATCTAGACTCATTCGGGTCACCACCCCAATCGGCATTTGAGTATCCTCTTCACTTGAAGTCTCATCATTGATAGCAAAATACTAAGTTAGCAGTACCATGAAGGTAGCGTTTGACTCTGTTGATGGCTTTCCGATCAGCAAGACCTAGGTTTCTTTGATAACAATTTACCAAACCAATCATAAAACAAATGCCAAGTTCTATACATAACATGGCTTACATTAAGCTTCCCAAGACACTAGCGTAAGGGACATTATTCATTGTCTTTATTTCATTTCCTATTTTAGGGAATTAATTAAGACTTAGAGTTAGACCCTTTTCAATTGGAGTATCTCTGGGTTTGGGATTATACATCCAAAATCATTTCAAGACCTCTTCGATGTATATTTCTTGGGATGGTTTTGGATTATTTTGAACTCTAGGATATACGTAACTTTACCAATGTCTTGCATATCAAAGACATAGGACAACCACTTTTTAGTAGTTTCGATTATCTCCAAGTGGTTCTCAGCTAGCAGTATGCCATCAACATGCATGGTAAAAATATAATCCCCCTTGTTGATCTTTTGACATACACACAATGGTTTTCTGAAATCATCGATAAGCAAACAAAGTTATGGCTTCATGGAACCTAAACTACCAAGATCTAAAAGATCGCTTAGGACCATATATGAATCTTTTAATACGACACACCTTGTCCTCTTGCCCCGTTGATAAAAACCAATAGGCTAGTCCATATAAATCTCTTCCTTAAGGTTACCATTAAGGAAAGCAGTCTTTATGTCCATTTGAAACAACTCTAGGTTCAACCTTCATTTCTTGCCATTGAGTCCATCTCAGACCCCATGGCATCTAACTACTCTTTGTAGTTTGGTGAATCAATCGTTTTTTGGTAAGAGGTAGGTTCCTCATTTTTTTTATAAGGGAATGCATAAGAACATTTCCTCTTTGATTTAGATTATCGTCGAGGAATTCTCCACTCTCACTCCTTTAGAGACTAGGACCTTCAGTATTTGTCTTTTTAGGTGAGGAATCCCTTCCCCTTTCTCTAATAGGTATAAGACTTGAACATGTGAAGAATTACTCCCATTATCCCTTGGAGGTGTGGAATCCTGAACACGTGGATTAACTACATGTTTAGAAATAGAGGATTAAGGATAAACCTCAACCTCAGGTTAACTTTCCTTAGGATTTGGAGATTGAGGATGAACCTCATTCTCTTGAGTAGACACATCTCCTTAGTTCCTGTCAAACAACAAAGATGTACCATTCTCGATGATTTAATGAGAATTCAAACCCGCTCCCCCAACCAAGAGACGGTTGAATGCCTTATTAGAACTCATACAATTTGAGGTTCTTTTTCAATTTCACCAAGTACTTGGGAACTTGTCCTTAAGAAAATTGACATTGTAGGAATTCAGCTTCGTGACACCATCATTATGGTTTTCCCCATACATCATATATCATTTGGAATGCGCACTATATCTTATGAACACCATCTTGGTAGCTCTTGGACCAAGTTTACCATGTTTGTGGGTTGAGTTGTGCACATAGTCAGCCGAACCTTACATACATAAGTGGTCCAAGGAAGGTTTTTACCTAACCAAAACTCATATGGTGTAGCAAATATACTCTTACTTGTCAAGCGGCTAAATATATAGGTTGTCGTAGCAGCGCATCCCCCCCCATAAACTAGTTGGGAGGTTAGCATGTGTCATCATTGACCTGACCATGCCAAGCAATATATAATTCCTACGCTCTACAACATCATTCCATTCTAGAGTGCGGGGAATCGTTAACTGTCTTTGTACACCTTTCTCCTCACAAAATTCTTTGAACATATCAAAGAGATATTCATAACTTGGATCGTTATGAAAGTCTTAACTTTTCGTTCCAATTAAGTCTTCACTTCTGCCACAAATATTTGAACACATCAAGTACCTAATATATAGCAGTGAGCCATTAGGTACACATACATATATAGTGAATCATCTATAAGAGTTACAAAACTAATTCATGTAATAGCATGAAATAAAATCATAACTTTTGCTGGAACAGATCCATACTAGCGTACTGAAAATGAAGGAACAGTCGGTTGAAAACTATAAGGTTCAAGAGGAAATGACCTAGGGTTTAATTGCATAATGTTATTGTGTTTACTCCAATTGAAATGAGACATTCTGAATATCACCACTGCCTCCCCCCAACCCCCAAATACCTTGTGGTTGACATTGGCTTGGAAGAAGTTGGCCGCCATGGACGGGTGACAAAGTCAAATAGTAGTCTGGACTCAACTGAAGCACATAGGTGGATATAGATTGGATTCAAACTCAAATATCTGGTAACAACGTTTAGATATTTTACCAATTGAGCGAACCGACATTTATAGTTTCCACTAATGGTTAAACTATATGATACTTATTGACCTATTTTTATCTAAGCAATACGTTATTAACAATATAATCCACGCAACAATACCAGTGGAACCTAGAAGTTAGGACAGGTGTGTCATTACAAGTAATTAATACAGAACAATGCCAAAAGTTTAGACCGTTTTCATCAGATATGCGCGTTCGAAGGCAACACAACAATAAATAGGATGGTCAACTATTGATATCCAGTTTCCTATTCATCTTTATTGGAGGTAAGTTTTTAATTTATTATGATTTACTTAGGGATGATCTACTAGGGCAAAAGTTTGGAAAATTCATAACCTAGTGTAATGTCTTACTACCATTTAGGAATCGATGACCAAGTCCAAATATAAATCCCATCTAAGCAAGGTATTGACGGACCATCAGATGTAATAGCCAGGTTTACTTCCAAGTTACAGACATATTAGTTTCATGAGACCCTAAATATTTAAAATCTTTTTCATGTAATACAAGTAAACGACAATTATATAAGCAACAATTCTAAACACACTAAGAAAATGAATGCTGAAATTTATACTAATATGATGTGGTGTAAATAGTTGGATGAAGAATATCATCATAAAAATAGAAATTTTATGATAAAAACTTAACATCTACCAATCGCAAATATTGGTGTTAGTTATAAATATAATTTCTCTTGTACAAGACATTTTGTCATAAGTCATCATGATCCAAACTAAAAAACAAAACCTAATAGTTCTAAATTCCTCTTTCCTGCTTTGCCCTAATTTAAATATCTCTCTCTGCAGTTTCTTTTAGTGCATGTGTAAGATGCATAAAGATTAAGTTACGTCATAGGCCCGCGTCTTTGGACCCGTGACACTTTTTTGTGTTGAAATGCATGCAGATATGAGTCGCATACTCGTTCAACAGTTGGTGTGTTTAGTACTATCATTCGTTATGAGGTCACGAACTCAAATCTACAATCTGCAAACTTTTTGTTTTCAACTTTTTTTTTGTATTTTATTTGTTTCTTGTTTCTTCAATTTATGGGGTTGAACATTTTGTTTTATATAGTTGAGTAATCTATTGTATCAAATTGAACGTTTTGTTTTATTCACTTAAGCATCCTTCGGATCTATAGATCCGGAACTATAATACAAGTGTTGAAGATCGGTATAGAAAGTATTTGAACTCAATCAGTATGGTGTGCTAGCTATATCTAATGTATACCCCTATCACCCCTCAATACTGAACTCATATTTTGAATAGAAAATATTTGAACTCAATCAATATGGTGTGCTAACATGACTTTGAGTTATTCATGTCGGTGATCATGCCATGTGAGTGATTTCAGGGATCAAAACCATTTAGGACAAGGGTGAAGAGGTATAAAAATTAAGACAAAAAGGTTAGAACTATAAAACAAAAACAAAAAACTACCATGGGCCATATGATAATATCTCATAGCATGTTGCGTTGATGTC
>NCQV01096057.1:9995-22325 GCA_002740545.1 Lophocereus schottii
TTTATTTATCTCATTGAATCATCCCAATTGAAAAAATTCATTTGTGGTATTTATAACACTCAGTTTTCAAGCCTTGTCCTTTTGGATGGCGATAACGCCCCTATCATTGGATTCATCATATTACAATTGAGTGATTTATTAAGGAGAATATAAATAGTGAAACATGTTTAATTTGGGGCATTACACTAGTGGTTGTGGTCTTTGTACTGAAAATTTGAAAACATTATTTGCATAGAGTACCTTGTGAGATCTATATTAATCATCAAAGCTTAAAGTACATTTCCAATCAGAAGAAGCTCAATTTGAGACAAAGACGTTGGCTAGAGTTGCTTAAAGATTATGACTTGCAGTGCAATATCACCTAGGAAAGGCAAATAATATGGCAGATGCCTTGATAAGGAAGACACAACATACCCTTAACACAGTAGTCAGTACTCAGTTGAATCTCTTAAGAGGGATTGAGAACTTAAATGTTCAATTGGTGTCATATATGCAAGCATCTAAAAATATCAATGGATCCAACTCTTTTAAGTTGGAGCTGTTAGTACTTTACGATTTAGCACTAACATTTGTATTTGAAGAAAGCATGGAACTCTCAGCAGTCAATGTTCTGAAAGTACTAACAGAGAAATTTACATGAAACTTCATGGTAAAATGATGCAGGCATTGATGACAAAATCATCTTTCGGGTCGTGAAGATCTTTTTCAACATTCAATGAGGTGACATACATTAGAAGACTCTTGAAAACAAACTATTAGAACCGACAAAAAACTATGATGATAAAACGAGGAGATCCCTAGAATTTTAGGTAGATGATAAGGTCTTTTTTGAAAATTTTGTCAACTAAGGGTATAAGGAGATTGAACTGCGAGCTAAATTGAAGCCAAAATCTATTGGACCGTACAAGTTTATTGAAAGATTGAATTCCATAGCTTGTCGACCAGGTATGACTGTATAACGCAAACAAATGCATAACATGTTCCTTACCTCATAACTCAGGCAGTACATTTCAGATGCTGATCATACTCTCTTAACCAAACTCATTGTTGTCATTGAGGGCCTCGCGCTTGAAGAGCACCCAGTTCATATATTAGATCATAGGATTAAGTAGTTAGGCATCAAGCAGATATCTTTAATCAAAGTATTTTGGGCAAAGCACACTTCTTTGGAAGCCACTTGGGAAACTAAGGAAGAAATGAAAGCTAGGTACCCACATCTATTTGAGATAACCTTGTATGTTTTGACAAAGTTCATATATTTCAATGACGAAACTCTTTAAGGGGGGCAGGCTGTAATAGCCTAATCCTAAATCATATTTATTTATGTAATTAATTCATGTAATTAATTTTTCACATATATTTATCTCATTTAATCATCCCATTTAGGAAAATTCATTGTGGGCCTCACTTTGCAATTCGAGTTTCATTTACCGTAATATTTTTGGGTGAATCTATATTAGGCCCCAGTAAATATGATTCGTTGATAAATTATTTTTTATAATGTCACAAAAATTTAATTTTTAACCATACAAAAAGTTGGGCCCAAATTTATTAAATTTGGCCCAATTCATTTGGGCCCGAATTGCAGCCCAATTTATTTTGATCTCAAATTGGCTCAAACATTTTGGTGTAATTAAATTAAGTTAATCATCATCATTTGCACTAAATTTTGATTAACAAAAAGCTACTTTTTTATGTTAAATACTAGCCAAGTATCAAAGATAATTATCCAAGTCATTTCCACTAAGATAAGTTCTAGCCTTCTTCTTCTTCTCTTCTCCACAACCCCATGGAAGCCCCCTTGTTTGCTGGAGTTGTTGTTCTTCAGCCCTGTTGCTACCACTACAACCACCAGTCGGCCACCCTTGCAACCACCGTCCACCACCCACACATCCCGCAACACCGAACACCACCTCCGTCTTCATTTATTCATGCTTAAGTGAGGTAAAATCCTATCCTAATCATGTTCACTTTTGGGTTTTCACTTGGATTTGATTATGGGTCATGTAATTTTGATATAAACAAATGTTGGTTTGATATTTTATTGAGTTGGTTAAGTATGAAAACATATAAGAATGGAGATCATATATGATCACACAAGGTTGGTGTTAATAATGATGAACTTTGAGTTTTGCTTTAATTTTTGTAATCTTTGGCATGAGAAGTGATTATGATGTCCTGCAAAGTGGTTTTGGATGACTTTGGATGTAAATATGAATGGACATAACCTAGGGCTTTATGAACATGCATGATTTAGTTTGATTCTTGAATCAAGTATGTTATTGAATTAAATTAGGTGGTAATTGGAAGTTGGATGGGTTATGGACTTAAAGGAATGACGTTAGATGAGTTTTACCAAATATAGTGCACTATGAAAAGTCCCAGAAGTGACCTAAAACAATGTTTAGATTGATAGTACAAGTAAGTGAGTTTATGGGGGTTTTATTTGAGAGTTGATGTGAAGAACAAGATTGGGAATATGTGCCTTAGGGCTGTGAACAGACCCAGAAGAGGGGTCACTTTGGAATTAAACTAGTATTGATTGGTGGATCGAAAAATTGTGATTTTTGGTTGGCAGATATATCCATGAGGTATCTTTCAAATGCCTTTTGAATCACTCTATTCCAAGCTCTCTGAAAAACGTTATGGCAGGTTTTCGAAGACTGCGCAAGATGGACACAAGCTATGCACAGTTATTTTCTAACCCAATTTTAGGAACCCTATTATGGTAATTGGGTTTTGCACTGTTAATAAAATTATTGCAGGACTTCTTAAGCTTTTCATATTGAGGTCTTATAGCTCAATTGGAGGTCGGGGATAAAAAATATGAGTTTTCTAAAGTAGACCCTCAAACGATTGTATGCGGGAAGAAATCATAACATTTGGAAATATTATTAGGAGTCTCTACATAATTATGGATATTGTATGGAAATTACAAATTTTGGTGACTTTCATTTTGTATAGAAGCTTACTTGGGTTGGAAAACCGAGTTAAATGGGCATGGCAATGAAATTGGAGAAGTAAAGGGGGTAATGATACAAGCCAAGGTTTTATGAGCTTTCATGAACCCCACAACATCCCTCTTGGCATTAAACCTTTTATTACTCATTTCAGAAATATCAAAAACCTAGATTTCATTTGTATATTGAAGTACTTTCATTATCACTTCATGTAACGCCCCCAAATTAAACGTGTTTCACTGTTTGTATTTTTCTTTAAAAAAATCTTTCATAGAGAATCTGATAAACCCAATGATAAGGGTGTTATCGTCGTCCAAGAGGACAAGACTTGAAACATGAGTGCTATAAATAACACAGTTAAGCATAGCTTCAATGATACAAAAACACTTGATCAAACGATATATAATCAACTGTTAATGAACATAAGGTTTATACACCGTAGTAAAATAATTCGCCATATAATCCGTATCTCCAACCACTGAAGATTTCAATATACAGCTTCAAAAATATATATGCACTATATCATGGTTGATCCACCCAGATTTCCTTGCTCAACTTATTCTCATACGCTGATTTACTAGCATGAAGGCGATTCTCTGAGCATTTGCCTAAAACAAAACATGAAAAACATTTCGAACTGTAAGCCGAAGCTCAGTACATGCATTTCTGTATTGTTAAATGATCATTGGAACACTGATTTGGGCCCACCTTGCAATTGATTTAAGATCAAAACAGGGAATGAGATGAATATAAAACTACATTGCTAATTATTATCTGATAGTGAACGCCTTGATACTATTACAATCGATGAATAGGTGTACACCTACCAAGCTAATCGGGGGACCTGACCTAAAGCCGCACGGGTAACTGAAAGGCGAATGCCCTATAGATGATAACTGTCGGGGTCACTAATTTGATGATAAATTACTGTGTAAATTGATTCATCCATGTACTTACCGAAACATGATAACTTTGATAAATACACTCTAATTTTTAAAGATACAGGCAATGAACGTACCTGAAGTCTTTAAAATGATATTTCTCTTAATAATACTTATGCACAATGGAAACGATAAACTAGGCCCTGATTCTACTAAGGAAATGTAATTATAGATAAATGTAGTTAGTAAACACTATTTACTCCCGGAATTTATAACTTTAATGGAAATCGATTAATTAAAAAGCTTCCACAATTCCAATAATTCAATATAAGATAAGTTACAACAAAATGATTTGAAAAATACATCAATTAGGGTTATTGAACTTGAAATACAAAAAACTGAAACAAAATAGGCCAAATTGGAATGATTGAGGTGATAATGAAAAGATTTTAATTGATATAAATGAAATATGGGTTTCTGATATTTTCGAAATGGATAATGGAAAGTGTAATGCTTCTGAAATGGATAATAGAAGGCTTAACATTAGGAGTGGTGTTGTGAGGTTCATAAAAGCTCAAATAACTCCAACTGAGTCCAATAGATACTGATTTGAGTCATTACTCTGCCCACTTCTCAAATTTCATTTTCATGCTCATTTAACTCGGTTTTTAAATGCAAATAAGCTTCCATACGCTAATCAAACTTGTTGAACTCACTAAACCTTGTAATTTCCTTGTAATACCTATTGTATAGAAACTTCGGATAATATTTCCAAATGTCATGATTTCTTTCTTCTTCCATATTACCGTTTGATGGTCTACTTTAGAAAATCCATATCTTTCACTTCTGACCTACAATTGAGACATAAAAGCCTAATATGAAAAGCTCACAAAGTCCTCTAAAACTTTCATTGAGGACACAAAAGAATGATTCACATAGTAAGGTCCCTAAAATTGGGGTAGAACACAAGGGTGCACAACTTCAGTCCAATCTGCACAGCCGTAGCAAAACGACCATAACGTTTTCCACAGAACTTGGATTAAGGTGATTCAAAAGGAATTTGAAAGATAACTTATTGGTCTATCTACACACTAAAAAAAGGGTAGCCCGATGCACAAACATCCCGCGTTCACGCAGGGTCCGGGGAAGGACCGCATCCCAAGGGGTGAAATGTAGGCAACCTAACCTGACTTTGTCCGTGGCTGATTCCACGGCTCGAACCCATGACCTTTTGGTCACACAGAGACAACCTTACCATTACTCCAAGGCTCCCATTGGGTCTATCTACACACCAAAAATCACAATTTTTCAATGAGCCAATCAATACCAGTTTTTTTGTAAAGTTCCCTGCTTTAGTTTGTTCCCAATTTCGATGAATTTTGTGCAGTTTCCGTAAATTAATCATAACTTTGTCCACACAACACGAAATTGAGTAATTCTAGAGCCTATTGAAAGCCAACTCTGTGAGTTATCAATGGATCCAAAATCATGATTTTTCAATGTGCCAATCAATACCAGTTAATTCCTGAATTGACCCCTATTTTTGGTCTGTTTACGACTCAATAATCACATATTTACAATCTTTTTTTCGCATAACCACCCACTAAAATCAATCCTTAACTTATATAAATCAGCATAAATATCTTGATATTCATTACCAATGCCAAATGTCACAAAATCTCATTTAAAACAATTAAAATCCATCATTACATCCTAAACTTGCATGAACATGAACAACTCCAATCATTGCTTGTTTTCAAGCATAATCAATAATCAAAATGTCAAAATAATGCTTGTTTATATCAAGATAACATGATCCAAAATAAATCCAACATAAAAACCGAAATTTAAACATGATTAGACTAGGATTTACCTCACTTTGACACTTGAAAAAGGGAATACAAGTGAGGTTAGATGTTTGTAGGAGTGAAGGTGGTGATTAGGGAGGTTGCTGGTGGTTGTGGTGGTGGAACTGGTGGCTGGCGGCCAAGGCTGCCATGGAGGAGAGGGAAGAGAGAGAAATGAGAGCTTTGATAATCTAGTTTGCTTACTTGGATGAAATGAGCCAAAGTTTGTTTACTTGGTTGAGAATGAAGCAAATATACTTGGCTCCAAATTGACCTCAAAATCTACTTTTACTAATGGTAATTAGGCCTAATTAACGGTAATTAGCTAAACAACTAAGGTAAAGACTTGTTGGGCCGAAATTGGCCTTAGATGAGCTCGGGTTCGGAAAGAAAATTAAACCGAGTGTGATTAATTTAATTTTAATTTTCTGAAGCTCGAAATCAAATTTTTGAAATGTTATGAAAAAGGATTTAATCTCTTAAATCATAATTATCGAGGCCAATTATCAATTTTTCCGAAATTAAAATGGTAAACGAAACATGTATTGCAAAGTGGTGCCCAAAATTGAATTCTCCCAATGAGGATGATTAAATGAGAAGAATAAATATGACAAATTAATAACATGACTTAATTAAATAAATAAATATAATTTAGGGTCGGCCTATTGCACTTCAATTATTTCATTTCGGTCTATTTTGCTCCAATTTGTTTTACTTTGAGTTCAACGACCGCAACTTATTTATTTTTCAAAAACATTTTAGTATGACTTATCTTATATTGAATTGTTTGAATTGTCGATGCCCTTTTTGTTAATCAATTTTCATAAAGTTGCGAATTATGAAAGTCAGCGCTGTTTACTAATTACATATACCTATAATTATATTAATTAAATAGAATCGAGGCCTAGTCTATAGTTTCCCATTGTGCATAAGTATTATCAAGTGAAATACAATTTAAAGACTTCAGGTACATTTATTACTTGTATTTTAAAAATTACCGCGTATTTCAAAATTATAATGTTTTAGTAAGTATATCAATGAATCAGTTTAATTAATGATTTGTCACATAATTAGTGACCCCATCAGTTATCAGGTATAGGGCATTGCCCTTCAGTTGCCCATGCGACTTTAGGTCAGGTCCCCCGATTGGTTTCGCAGGTGTACACCTATTAATAGATCGTAACAGTGTCAAGCGGTTCATTATCAGATAATAACTACCTATTGCAGTTTACATTCATCTCATTCACTGTTTTAACTTAAAATGAATTGCAAAGCGGGCGCCCAACCAATTTATGCAGATATCTTTAATACTGCAGGAATGCATGTGCTGAGCTTCGGCTCACAGTTCGAAATATTTTTCACGTTTTGTTCTAGACAAAGGCTCAATGAACCGCCCTCATGCTAGCAAACCAGCTGAAGAAAATAAGTTGAGGAAGGGAATCTGGATGGATTAATAGTGACATAGTGCATGCATATTTTGAAGTAGTATTTTGAAATTTTCTGTGGATAGAGGTGTAGATTATATAGTGAATAGTTTTACTATGGTATATAAACCTTATATTGATTAACAGTTGACTGTATATGGTTTGATCATGTATGATTGTGTATGGTTGAAGCTATGCTAAACTATATTATTTCTAGTACACATGCTTTAAGCCTGGTCCTTTTGGACGGTGGCAATGCCCCGATCAATGGGTTTATTAGTGAAATTGAGGGAATTAGAATAGTTATTGTAAATAGTGAAACATATTTAATTTGGAGGTGTTACATAGGACCACAATTTAGAAAATACAAGGCATTAAGTATCCTCTTAACCTTATCAATGGCCTTAGAAAAATCATAGAAATGATTAAAGAATGTAGTCCACATGACTTTCCTAAGCAAGTCCTCTAGACATGCACAATAAGGGTTAATGGAGAGATCATACTCTGTAAAGTAACCTAGGGACACGTAATCATCAACATTCCCAACAAGCATACTAAACATGTTATCCTCATAGCCCAAATCAATATTAGCCTCACAAATCAGGCAATTATTAATTGGCTCAACAAGATAATACTCGAGGGATTGAAAGGGTAATGATCAAAGAGGGGAAGCATGACAAAAATCAAGAGGATTGGGGAGAACAATATTACGACCAAGGCTAGGAATGTTCTTATCCACAAAGACATCCGTGACTCCCCTCAAGGAGTCTCAACTAGATCATACACCTCCTCTAAAGTATCTTCTGACTCAAAAATCACATCAGCAACATCAAACCTAGCAACAAACTCAAAAGGCTCACCCGCCTCAAGCCCCGTGCACTGAGTTAAAGGAAAGGATGAATCATATAAGATTAGGACAATATCAGTGTTGTCCCAGGGTGATACAAAGTCATCCATAATAAGGGCACGAATTAATTTCAAGGTCAGAAGAATTACACAAATCACACTAAACAGGAGCATAATAAGATCTAGTAAAAAACGCTCAAGGATCAAAGAATGAATATCTAGAAACACAACTAGTCCTCTCAAATGAATCCCAAGCAATCCACTGAAGCAAGTATCATGCCTCATCAATATTTTTGCCATGAAAACCCTAATACTCTAAAAGAGGTCGGGTTTCATAATTCAACCCTCATCAACAATGGCTAATATTCCCATTTACCAACAAAGTAATCACATTGAGCAAGAAAAGTATGCATATGATTAAAATACCTCTAAAATAATTCATGCTCAAATTAGGGAAAATGGAGAATGGCCATTGTTTTTTTTTTTCCAAAATATTTTTATCTGTCTTTATTTTTATATTTTTTGGTCTCTTTCTTCCAAATAAAAATGAAATGCTTAGTCAAACTTACTGAGAAAAACTCAATATTCGACACTAGCCTACAGTAACAGTGCCAAAAACTTAATAGACTTGGTCAAGCTATTGGGCTATATTCCCTCAAGATAGGCCAAGCAAATCCAAAATTTATGAATGAAATTAATCTGTGTTACTTGTCTAATAGATAATCAATCTAGGAATTCGATCAAACCAAGCAATTTTATCAAGCGTCTTTTCTTTAGATGGGTAATTCCAAAATCGATAATTGATTTATCAAACCCCTCTTTCAAGTTGGAATGAAATTCTTAAATCTAATCAACTACCATTTTTCAAGGGCTTTTGATTAATCTAAGATCATTAAGAATGCAATTATCAAATTTAGGATCTTAAAAGGTGTGTCTTTCTTAAGATCCCACACACGTACATCAAATCTTAGTTTCCTAACGTCTAGTTTCACCTTTTAGTTCTTCAACAAATGTCTAAAACAAGCAAGAAATTATTCAAGCTTCCTATTAGCAATTCAACATCTAAGATTTAATAGAATAAACCCAACAATCCAAATCACTTTAATATCAGAACAAGAATTATTTAACTCAATTCCAAGATTAACAATCTAAAAGCTTAACATCAAAATCAACAATACTCTAAAAGCATAAAAATCTAAAGAGAAAAGAGAAGAGAAGAGAAATGCTCAACCAAATAATGCACTTGAATCCGTCGATTGCAAACCTAGCATAGAGTCCTTGCAAATCTTCACTTCAATTCACTCTGTCTTCCTCTAATCTAAATTTTAATCTAAGTAGAATAGTATGGAGTATGGAGATGGAATTATGGGATGTGTAATGAGGCTAAAAACAAGCCTTTATATAGTGAAACCGCCTGAAAGTCAAACAACCATGAGAAATAATGGAATTAAAACCACCTGGAAGTCGAACAGCCGCGAGAAAACAAACAGCCTCAAGGGAAATGATGCCACTGTGGACTGTGGCCACCACCGTGGACCATCCGTGGCGTGCTCTATTTCAACATTCTTCTGTTCTTTCTTCCTTCAACAGGCATAGTGACTTAGGGATGTCCGTGAAGGGTCAAGCTACACTCATTCAGGGGTCAAATCTAGGGCAAAATGGTTTTAAAAACTAGCAAAACACAAAAAAGAATGATACCCGAGTGTAAAGCTGGAAAAAAAGTGCATATATAGCATAAAACACATAATTCTCCCTAAAAATGTCATAAGACAACCTCAAAATAGAGTGCACTTTAAGGACTTACCAAAGTTGAGCAATACTGGGAGCAGTGGAGCAAAGTTACATGGTTAGCACTTAGGGATGATATGTCGATACTTGTTTAGAAGCTTCAAAGTAAGATAGAATCACACTAGGATAAATGTAGTATTAACGACAATGAATGGACTTTTTGATGTGGCAGACATTGCAGTAGAAGTAGTAACTGAATTCTTAGAACTCTTCAAACTAGATATCTGAATGAAGTGCGTAGACGAAGGGATATTGGTCACCAATTCATAGGTTGTACTAGGTCAAGGTGATATAGAATATATTAATAAGCCTTTTACCAAGGAGGAGGCTTGTCAAGTAGTTATCTAATAATTCGAATACAAGTCCCAGGGCTCAGATGCAATTCCAACTTTGATTTTTTCAAAATATATGGGTGTCATCAGGGGATAAGCTATCATAGGTTATTCTTAGCACTCTCAGTTTTCGTCGCTTGCTAAGTAAAATCAACAACACATCTATCGCGCTCATTCAAAAGAAGTCAAATATAGAAATGTTGAAGGACTATTAACCAATTAGCCTATATGATGTTTTCTATAAGCTGGTTATGAAATCTTTAGTCAATAGGTCAAGACCTATCATGCAAAGCTCATAGGATTGTACCAAAATGTTTTTATTCCAAGCAAGCTTATGATAGACAATTGTTGTGGTGGCACATGAGCTTCTGTCTTTCATAAAGAATAAGATGAAGGAGAAAGCTTTTACAGTGATGAAAATATATGTGACCTAGGCATATTAGCAAATACGTGAGGATTTATTGAATGTAGTGATAAGAAGGTTACAATTCTTAGAAAAATGGGATGAACTTATTATGAAATGTGTATCAACTATCAGATACTCCATTATAATTAGAGGTTCTGTATCGAAAGAGTTTATGCCAAGTATAGGCAATGGGATAAAGAGACCCTTCATCCCGCTATCTTTTACTACTATGTATGCAAGTTTTATCAAGTTTACTTGTAATGTATAAATGAGAGCAAAAATCGAGCGCCTCAAACTTATAAGGAACAGCTTAGCCATTAGCCACTTAGAGATTTTTTACAGGACATTAAGGCAAATGGTTAAATTCCAAAAGTCTAAACTCATGGTTTCAGCAATTTGATATAGTTAACAACTTTGTGAAATATCTGGCAGTGCCTTCTCTTTTTCCCATGAGCAAAGCTTCTCATTTTTATTTTCTAAATCAAATTGCCCAAGAAAAGACACAAAGCCAGAAGGCAAAACTTTTGTCTTTGGTGGGTCTTCTAGCCCTAATCAACTTGGTCCTAGTAGCTCTCAATCAACATGTTCTCTTAATGTTGAAGATACTGGAGAAGATTGCTAACATTCTTGATACTATGTTTATCAATTTCTTTTAGGAAGCCAATCATGGAAAAAGACTAATCCACTGAAAATCGAAAAATATAGTCACACAAAGCAAGGGACAGGGAGCGCTTGGCATTTGCAAAGTAAGAGCCTCCAACGATGCTCTTCTTTTTAAGCAAGCTTAGAGGTCTCATCTAAATTAGAACACCCTATTGGATAAAGTGTAAGCAAGTGATCTAATTAAGACATCTTGTAGGCAAATACTATACCTAGATAAGTACACGGCCCCCTTTGCGATGTGCAGTCCCAGAAATATTAGGAGTGGGGGTAATTTTTCATAGGGATGAAAAGACCTATATAGAGTTAATTGCAAAGCAAAGAAATAGTTGAGATGGAAAGTGGGTAACGGGGAATAAATTTTTATACTTGAAGCCAACGAGCTTAATGGAAAATCCCCAGTTCTAAGATCAATGTATGATGACAGCCTCTGAACACATACAAGAGTTTGTGATCTTTTCCGCCAATGTCTGCTATGCTAGAATGCCTCCAAAGTTAGGAAGCTTTTTGGGTGGGAAAACGCAAACTTGGTTCTAGCAACACGGTATAGAAACATTGATGTACCTGATTCTAGAAGTTAGGTACCAAGGAAGAATGGGACATACTCTATTAAGTCTAGCCATTACAATTTCTTCAATGGAGATATAATATATGGCATTTTTCAAGGTGGTCCAAATTGTGGAAAAAGGTGTGGGCTATATCCATTCCTAATAAATGGAAGGTTTTAATCCACCAACTCCTCCCTTTGGGATGGAGTTTGGAGGAAATAGAAACAGGAGTGGGCCATTTGTAATAACTATGGGGTTTTCTTTGTGTTTAGAGCTAACTAATTCAACTAACGATTTTATTAACCATAGTTTTATTATGTAAGTTAAATCAGTTTAATATTTGTGTGTTTGTTATAGTGAATAATTTATAAAATTTGGTTTTGAAATTTCATGACTTATTATGTGAACTGGTAAAATTAGTAAATAATCGAAAGTTAAACTGAGCAAGATTAGCAGAATTGATAAGGCTAAAGAATACCGAAATTGTGGGCTTACCTAATGGGCCAAATTATTTCATGATTTTAGGTTAGCAGATGTTAAAAAAAGGTCAATTAAATCAAAGTGCCAAGCTCCCCTTGCTCAGAAAACCCACAGCACCAGGCGCTAAACCAAAAACAAAACCCCAAAAAAAAAAAAAA
>NCQV01096069.1:11670-32149 GCA_002740545.1 Lophocereus schottii
TTTATATATTTTTTTTGAAGTTCTGAACAATCTTTGAATCACGAGGGTCCATGTCCAACTTGCTTCTTTTTTGAGTTTCTGTTATAATGGTTTTCTTAGTTTGGCTAAATCTATAATGAAATCTAAAGCATAAGTAAGGCAACCAAGAAATCTTTTTAACTGCTTTCTATCTTCAATCTTATCATAAAAATTTTATGTTTTTCCAGAATATGCTTTTATAGGATGATTTGTCCAGCTTTTATCTCTAGGCCTAAGAAGTCAATTTCTTATTCAGCATAAATGAACTTGTTCTTACTAGGTATAATACCATGATCAATGCACCTTTGGGTGACAACTACGACATCAGCTTTATGTTATTCTATGGTTATGGAAAGATAAGGATATCATCGATATAAACTAAACAACAATGATTAAGGTCTTTGAAGATGTTATCCATTCTTCATTGGAATATTTGAGGTGCATTTTTAAGACCAAATGCCATTACTATCCTTTCATAATGTCCTTGTGGGGCATTAAATGCGGTTAAAGGAATGCTTTCTTCATCCATTTTAATTTGCCAGTATCCACTTTTGCAATCAATTTTCGATAACCAAGAAGGTCCTTGAATTCTATTAAAAAGGTCAGCTTTATTAGGAATATAATAACCATAAAAGACAATATTATTATTGAATTTTTATAATTGATTATCATTCTTGCTTTTCTTCTTCTCTCTTTTGCATGATTTCTTACCATGAAAACGGGACTAGTGTGAGGACTCTTGCCATTCATGATTAATCCTTTATCCAAAAGTTATTTGATTTGTTTATCAAACCCTTGAATATCCTGGTGTGTATATGCCATTTTTTGACCCAGATAATAGTATTGGGATTTAACCGAGTGATTTTAGTAAATGTCTTATCTTTATCCCGAAATTTTAGAGAATTATCAGAGTAGAGTTCTTTGCATAATTTTTCTTATTGTTTGATAATCTGCTCTTTAATGGATACCTCAAGTAATAGATACCTCACATAATGAGATAGTTAGTGTTATCTGACGTTGTGCAGGCATTACCTTCTCACCACGCTGGCTGCGTGTAAACTTAATTTTTTGTTAAGTGTAAGCTTTACTTAATTTTTCAATAAGAACAGAGTGACCATTAATTGTGAATATCATTTGATTTATGATCTGTGCACATGGAGAATACTGTCTTTGGAAATTATTTCTAATAATCATACTATGAGAGGGTTTATCAGTAGCCTGTGGAACTAGCATAATGCATTAAACTCCTCCTAATTCTATGTATAACCCTTCAACGGCTTCACTATGGCTCATAATACTATTATCAGCTATCATACTTGTACAGGATTTTAGGCTTTTTTCCACAAAAATTTTGAAAATAATGATCCCTTTCCAAAGCATATAGAACAACTATTATCTATATAGGCACACAACTCATATTTATTATATCCCTCCAAACATGTACTTACTGGGATATAAATGTTGTTAGGATTTCTATTCGTAACTTCATAGCATATCTCCATTGTCATATTTTTGACTAATTCACCTTCATAGATTGGCTCATTAATAATTTTTCTTTTGTACCCAAAGGCTTGCCTATTTAAGCTCATACTCCTATCTACTCTGTGCCTTGTGGATTCAAAACTCATTCTACCCATTTCACTAGTCATACTAATTGTATCATCTTCTTTACCCTTCTCCCCATTTTGATCTTGAACTCATGCTTCTTAATAATTGGAATTTTATGATAATTTTAGCATTCTCATCAATTTTAATTACATTTTTCTTATTGATTTTATAAGGTTGGCAAAGTTAGAAATCCATGACTTATCAGTTTTTATCTCCTGCGGATTGGATTTAATCCTCGGGATTTTTTTGCATAGGGGTAGGACTTTTAATTTTTTTTTTTGGCTTCTACGATTGTTACCTTAGTTTTGGGATCTATTGTATTATCTAATTTGTAGATGATGTTTCAAAATATCCTTAATGGATACCCTTCTCTTTTCATGTCCATCCCAACTGTTTTATCTTAAGGGATATGAAATTTTTAGCAAATTCATCCTTTAGGCTTACATAATATCCAGGTTGACAATTGAACCTTACTGATCCATTACATAGATTGGTGTTAATCCCTATGATAATTTGATTGCTAAATTTGCTATGCCTAATATCATAGAGCAAAGCATAAAAATCAATATCTTTACCATCATATTGTAATGGAGTGATTTGATCTTGGACACTTCCAACATGGATATACATGTAGTTTTTACCACCGTTATGCTTAAGCATATTTTTCCAATTAATGAGATTACTTTCTTTCACATCATACTCACATTCTTTCATTTCTATATCTCCTTCCATCATTTCATATACACACTTATTTTTTAATTGAAAGATAGGTTTTTCATAGGTCTTGTCTTTCTGAATTACAGGAAAGACTCAATCTCCTTTGACATCTTCGTTCTCATTATCTACAACACACTCTTCTCCTTGAAGATCCCCAAGACTAATCGAGCTACTTCTATCATATGACTTGTTTCTTCATAATCACTTTCTTCATATTTATTATCCAATATAATTTCAACAATTCCTGCATTGTTATTTATGGCTAAGTCTAATGCCTCTTCCTCGTTGAGCTCAACATAATCTAGGCTACCCAAAGTTTCAATAAGCTTGTTATTCTTGTATTTTTGCACTCATTAGTATAATATCCTACTTCTCCACATGCCCAATATTTGTAATTGTTTTTCCCTATAGGACAAAAGGCTGGTTTCCTGAAAAATCTTCGTTTTTTAGGGCTTGATTTGTTATAATATTTTCCTTTATACTTCTCTCCCCTTTGCTTATTAAAGCTCTTTTCTTATCAAATTTTCATTTTCTTTTTCTTCTTCTTTCAGGTTCCTCTCCCCATTGGTGAGGTGAATTCCAACAAGTTAGAAATTGCTTTTTAATTTTCTTTTGCTTTTAGAGATCAAGACATTAGTCATTGACCCTTTTTCATAAATAAGAGATTGTTAAGCCAAGGGTATCATTGACATTTGCTCTTTTAAGGAGTGCAATGTATTGTTCATTAATTATGAAATTTATAGGATGTGACAATTTGTCATAGAACATACAAAAATTCATTTCATTATGCCCAATTTTGTAATAATATTGACTAAATTCAGTAATATAATTTTTCAGCTATCTCATATCCCATAATTCCATATTATTAATATTTCTCTGTCATTCTCTTGCTTTTTCTTTTGAATCAAGTTTGGCTTCGATGAACTCGGTTTCAATTTCCTTACATAGATTTTTGAACATAGTAGCTAGTATTTTCATCATTCTTAATGCATTTTTATCGTCTTCATTTGATGAATCATACCAGTCAGCTACTGTGAAAGAAAATCTATGTTTGATGTAGTTTAGAAAGTTTATGACGGTCAATGTAGTATTTGAGTTTAGGACACTCTTCATACCTCTTTTCCAATGCTTAAATATTTCTTCTCTATTGTATGCTCCATCTATGTTCAAGATGTATTCTATTTGGCTAATTGGGGTAAGGCTAATTTCTTCAAAGGTTGTAGTTCTCTTTGGGATAACCCCAAAGAAAAAAATTGGTTGTATGTCCCTTTGGTATGTACATAGGTCTCAAAAAATAAGTATTTCCTGTAGAAGGTTCACCAAATTCTTAAGGTTTAGGAATAACATTATTAACTAGATTGGTCTCTATTTCACTTAAGTCGAGTTCTTCTACAATCTCATTAATCTCATTTTCAGCAATCATTTTATCATATTTTTTATCCAATTTTCTTCTAACTTCTTCTAATGGTAAGGCATTAAGATCTTCTAGTTTAATCAGATTCATCTGCTGATATATTTTTTTTTCTAATTGGACATTATTTGTCTCTTTGTTATCATCAGATAATACATCATGTTTATTACTAATTGCACCCATGATCTTGTTTAACTCTTCTGGGTTTGTTTTTTTTAAAACATATCTTGCAGTTTTTGAAGATTATACTGCTTATAGTCTATCTTCTTCTTCTTTTTCTGCCTTTTCAGCTGATTTTTCAGCTGATTTTTCTCTTACTTCTTCTGAATTTTTATATGATGCAAAGGAAATTGATGTTTGTTTTTTGGATTATGGAAAGGACATATATGCTGAAATAAAGTATTAATACTTAACGTCAATTTTTCGATATGTCTGATTTCATTAACTAAAAAAAGATGGATTACAGATAATTGCTTCTTAAGCTCCAAGACTTCAGTCCTAATCTTTGCTAATTCAGCTTTTAATTCTAAAACTATATTAGTGATATAATTTAATTGAGGTGCTACCGAAGTGGTTCCTCATGGTGAGTGACAGTATGTGAATAATTAGAAGCACGGCAATTAGATGATGATTCAAGTATTAAACACAGTTAATTAACTTAATTAATCATTAATTAGCTTAATAATCTTAATTAACTTTTAGTCTTGTGGCTTTAATACCAAATGAAAGAGGATCTACAATACTACTAATGAGAGAAGTTACACATACACAAACTTAAAATTTTTAAAAGTAAGTTTTTAAGGATTAGCATTAAAATACAAATTTTCTAAAAGTTTAGAGGCTCAAGAAAAACAGAAGGTACCTAAAGTTCAGTTAGCAAATGATGAGGTACTAAAATATTCACTCCAAAAACTTAGGTCTTGAAAAATTAACATTGAATATGTCGAGGTACCTTAGGATCAACTCCCCCATATTAGCGTAGTCCTCACCAATGGGAAAAGAAACCTAAGAGGAGAAGAAAAAAGAAATTTTATAAGAAAAAAAAAGCTTTGACAAGCAAAGAGGAGAGAAATATAAAAAAAAAATTATAACAAACCAGGTCCTAAAAACAAAGATTTTTTTAGAAAAGTCGCTTCTAGTCACGTTGAGAAAATCAACTCTGTGTTCGGCATGGAGAGAATTAGGTCATTATGCAAATGAATGTAAGAACAAGAAGAATAAGAAGTTTAATGAAACTTTTAATACTCTAGATTATTCTAAACTTAGCGAGGAAGAAGCACTAGATCTAGCCCTGAAAAACAACAAGGAAATTGTGGAGAGTGTATTAAACGATGAATATGAAGAAAGTAATTATGAAGGAACTAGTAATACGATGGAAAATAGCTTAATTAGTCTTGGTGATTTTCAAGGAGAAAAGCTTTTGTAGATAATGAGAATGAAGAAGTCAAAGAAAAATTGGGTCCTTCCTATAATTCAAAAATATGCGATCAGCAAAAAATATTTTGTTCAATTGAATAGTAAGTATATATGCGAAATAATGGAAGGAGATTTAGAGATAACTTGCTATGAGTATGATGTTGGGGAAGTTAATCTCATTAATTTGAAAAACATTCTTAAGCGTAACAAAAATAGAAAGTATGGGTATATCTATGTTAGAAGTTCTAAAGTACAAATTACTCATTACAATATTATGGCGAATATGTTAATGTTCATGTGTTACTCTGTGATATCAGGCATACCAAATTTAACAATAAAATTATCATAGGGATTAAGACCAATTTATGTAATACATTTGTATGATTCAATTGTCGACCTAGATATTATATAAGCCTAAAACATGAAATTGCCAAAAACTTCCTATCCCTTAAGATAAAAATAGTTGGGATAAACATGAAAGAGGAGGATGCCCGCTAAGGATATTTTCAAAAATAATCCACAAATTAGATAATATTATAGATCCAAAGACTAAGGTAACAATAATAGAGGCAAAAAAAATTAAAAGTCCTACTCCAATAAAAAAAATTCAAATGATAAAATCCAATCCATGAGAGATAAAAATTGACAGGTCTGAGATATATAGCTTTGCTAATCCCACAAAAATCAACAAGCAAAATGTAATAAAAATGGATAAGAACAGTAAAATTATCATTAAACTCCAATTATTAAGAAGCATAAGTGCAAGATCAACATTGGGACAAGGGTCATCATTAGCTAAAGAAGAACTCAAAGAAGGCGATATAATTAGTATGAACATCAAAATGAGTAGAATCAGTTTTGAATCCATAAGAGACAGTGTAGATTAGAGGATGAGTCTAGATAGAAAACTAATTGGGAAGAAAATGAGAACTATTAGTGAGCCTATTTACAAGCATAAATTAGTCAAAAATATGACTATAGAGATATGCTATAAAGTCACTAATACAAATTCTAATAATATCTATATCCTAATAAATGTATGCTTAGATGGATATACTAGATATGAATTGTGTGCCTACATAAATAATAGTTCTATCTATTTTGGAAAAGAACTTTATTTCTAGAATTTATGTGGACAAAAACCAAGAATGCTTTACAAGTAAGGATAGCTGACACTAGCATAAGGACCCATAATGAAGCCATATAAGGGTTATCTATAGAAATAGGAGGAGTCCAATGTATTATACTAGTTTATAAGCTGCTAATCAACCCCATAATATGATTATTGCAAATAATTTTTACAGGCTATATTCTCCATACAAATAGACTATAAACCAAATAATATTCACTATAAATGGTTACTTAGTTCCTATTGAAAAATTAAGGTTTACACTCATTAGAAGATTGAATTTACATGCATCTAGCATAGTGAGAAGGTGTTACCTGTACAACGTGAGATAACACTAACAATTTCACCATTTGAGTTATTTATTAAAGAGCATATTGCTGAACAACAAAAGCAATTATGTAAAGAACTGTACTTGATAGTCCTCTAAATTTAGCAAAAAGGATAAGGCATTTGCAAATATTACTTTATTAAATCCCAATAATATTATCCAAGTCAACTAAAGGGTGTATACACATTAGGATATCTAGGAATTTGATAAGCAAATCAAAGAACTGTTAGATAAAGGATTAATCAAAAATTGTAAGAGTCCTCACAGTAGTCCCACTTTTATAGTAAGAAATCATGCTGAAGAGAAAAAAGGAAAAGCTAGAATGACAATCAATTACAAAAAGCTTAACGATAATACTATCTTTAATGGTTCTTATATTCCTAACAAAACAATCACTTTCAATAGAATTTAAAGAACCTCTTAGTTCTTAAAAATGGATTACAAAAGCAGATATTGGAAAATAAAAGTGGATGAAGACGACAATCCTTAAAACTATTTTTAGTGCCTCTGAAGGACATTATGAGTGGATAATAATATCATTTGCTCTTAAAAATGCACCTCAAAGATTTCATAGAAGAATGGATAACGTTTTTAAAGATCTTTTTGTTAACTAGTTTACATCGATGATATCATTGTCTTCTCGAAGACCATAGAACAGCATGAAGATGATGTCTCTAGTTGTCATCCAAACATGAATTGATAATGGTATTAGTTTTGGTAAGAACAAGTGCATTTATGCTGAACAGGCAATTGATTTTTAAGTCTAGAGACGAAATGTGGACAAATCATCCTAAAAAAATATATTCTTAAAAAAAATAGAAAATTTGTCTGAAAAGATTGAAGATAGAAAGCAATTAGAAAGGTTTATTGAATGTCTTACCTGTGCTTTAGATTTTATTGAAAATCTAGCTAAATTGAGAAAACTATTACAACAAAAACTCAAGAATGAAGTAAGTTGGATGTGGGCCTGTAGTGATTCAAAAATTATTCAAAACTTAAGAAAGATGTGTAAAAATTTTCCAATTCTTAATTTGATTAATGAAGGAGATGATTTAATTCTCGAGACAGAAGCCAGCAATCAGGGCTAGAGTACAGAACTTAGAATCAAAGAAGAAGAAAAATTCTACAAATATTATAGTGGAAGTTTTAATAAGGCAGAACACAACTATCCCACGATGGAAAAAGAGATCTCGGGATCGAAAAGTTCTTAACCCTAAAACCTTTTCCTATTTGAACTGATTGCAAATGGATACTAGCTTTTGTTAAAAAGAATTTATCAAACATGCAAGTGCAAGGGAGACTCCTACGTTGGCAATTAAAGCTTAACTAGTTTTCTTTCCCTATTAATCATATACAGGGATCGAAGAATTTTCTGACAGATAGTTAACTTGTGAGCTTGCCAATAGTGATTATTAGAGTAGAACTCCTATTAAAAAAAGAGGAAATCTAAAATAAAATGTCATTATTGCTAGAATGAGTTTCTCCTTCTAGTAGAATCCTTATAGATATTTTGGAATTCTATACAAAAAGATTCAGCCTTTTAGAATTACAAATCAATTACCTAAGGTGTTCTTATAATATTTAAGAAAAACAAAGTTCTCATGTTTAAGAAAAGTGGTTCAACTACTGGTGCGTAGCTTGCATCGACTTCTATCATAATTATTCTTATGATACTTGGGAGCCATGGATTACTACAATCTTCTTTTCTTATAGATCTAGAGTGGTGATGTTAGATTCCCAGCTAATTCAATCTCTCCAGATGATCCCATCATGAAAGCCTGAGAATTTAGAATGGTAGCTTACCTCATGGAAATCTCAGATTTAAAGTTCCCATTCTTCTTAAAACTAACTAAATTTCAACAATGCATATTTAAAAGGATTCATTGGACTTTTATATCTCATGATAGTCCAACAAAAATTCCATACATTAGAAGTTTGTATGTCGATGTACATTGCATAGTAATTGAGTATGAAAATAAAAAAGTCAAACCAGCCCATTATCTTGCTCAATTAGTTGATTTAGACAATCTCAATGTCTAATGAAAAAAATGGTTTCCAGAACGACAAGAACTAGTTAGTGATCTTGCTTTTGCAATAGTCATTAGTTTTTACAATATTTATCATCAAATGTGGACATAAATTTAACACGGAACCACACTAACGAATTACAGGAAGACTAATTTTGTCTATCATAATGTTCACAAAACATATATAAAGGTAGAAGGAAGTGCTTCAAAAGAAGTATTTGATTATCTCTGTGATGTTGGCGTTAGAAATTTCTTCTTAGAAAAGGGAAGGAAATATCTTCATGAATCATTTGAAAGATGAGATCCAGAATATCTTCAACTTGATGGAGATTTTGATGATTATCTAGATAATTATGGACCGAAAAACATTATTGGAGATGAAGGCTTGGAGAATCTCAATATGGATGACTAGTTTGGTTAGCATTATATACTCTAAAAAGTTATTGCACCATTATTGTATTTTTATCATGTGTCAGGTCAGTAAATAATGCAGTTTACTGTAGCCATATGAGGGTAACTATAGTCATGTGAAAATATCAGCATGTACTGTAGCCATTAAGGTATCCAATATAGTCCATCACCTCTATAAAAGGAGAAGCGAGTGCTAAGAAGGAACACAGTCACTTGACCACACTTGAGTAAAAGAGAAGTTGAGAATCTCTATTTCTCTATGAACAAGGATCTTTAATGTTCTTAGTAGTTTAAGTCTCTCTTCAATCTTTTTATTGTAATATTTCCAATTTCAAGCTTTCAATAAAAGAAGTTTCCAAGTAAGGGACGTTATTTAATCGAACCTTATGTATTAAATATTATAATTTCTTGATTAAATTCCATGGTCATTAAAAATATAAAAAAATTGATCAGTGACTACGATCCAAGGTAAGAAATGAAAGGGATCTATGCTATTCCTAATCTGAGAAAGTTGTGGTTAAGATTAGCAATCTCTATAAACTGTAAATTAGGAAAATGCCAAGGTTCGATGCCGACTAAGTTTAGACAACGGTCAAAACTTCCTAATTAAGCTTTGTTATATTGCTAAGCATGGTGACCGCGAAAAATACATTATTTATGATATTAGTGGTAGATTGAAATAACTAATGCCAGTACAGTCATTATCAGAGGTTTAATCATTTAAAACAAGCATATTTCTTGAAAAATCCCTAAAAATAGTTTATTTACATCTTTTATCTAATTTCGGGGTCTTTCCATAATTTTAAAAAGTTTTCGATCAAAAGTGAGAAAAGAAATTGTGCAGGAGGTATTACAAAACTTGAACATCCATTTCGAAGGTCGTAAACAATCAAAATGCCACACCACATGGTACTAAAAAATTAAGTGAAAATGGTGAGGCCTAAAAGAATCAATGACACATATGATAAGGTACTAAAAAGTCAATTACCCCACTAATTAACGTATTGACCTTTTTGGAAATAAAGCTACGCAAAGGACACTTGCTTTAATAATTTGTGCATAAATAATTTAATTATTATAGACACTCTTTGCATTCCAAAATGATAGAAAATTATTAAACGATGTCAATGTTTATTGATAGCAAATATAATGATTTTATAAACAAAATACTAAATTGTAGTTATAAAGAAAATTGTACATGAAATTACAGTTGCAAGACATAGATACGAAATTTATCTCTCAAATAAGTGATCCAAATGTTATTTGAACTGTAATGATGTTCTCATGGATAATTTTTAATGTTAATGCATGTTTGTTGATGATGGATAATTGTATGGTGATTTGAAAGTCAATCTTTAGCCAATATCTTTAACCATTGTAGACGCCTAAAAATGACATCTTATTTGCATTTGTCCAATAATGAAAATTATAAAGGGGCCCAGCGAAGTAATCCCTAAATTCAAGTTCAAAAGGCTAATAGACCCCAATAGGGCCAAATTGATAGTGTTTGGCGTCTACTAGAGATCCAATTTAGAGAGTATAAAATTATTAAATCTAAGAATCGACATTGTTCATTGAATAAGCTTTCGAATGATAAATTATGTACCAAAGTTCGATAACAACGGATAATGTATAAGTCAAATACTCGGGTTTGTACTGAAAATAACACACGTTCATTATTATTAGAAATTAGACTCAATAAGCCTTCAGGGAAAAAGCAATCGACCAAAATGGAAGTCAGACGAGAAGGTTATTATCAAAATAAATTAAGTGTCTACAACCCAACGCAGTAACCCAACCGGGTTCTTAGTTGACATGACTTGACCAAATAAACAGCCAAGCCGCGTCCTCTGGCTGGGACCCAGACCGAGCTTTGTAATTTTCTCCTTCCCTCTGAGTCCTTTTTTGCTTGAAAGGGATTAATTAACAAGAATTCTGGGCTGATTAATTTACAAAGACTACTTTATCATATTCCTAACTATATTAGTGTGTCTATTTAGATTAACCTTAATAGAACTAGGATTAGATCTCCTTTCTCTAAACTGATTTAGACTATGCACTAACCCACTATAAATAGGGGGTTGCCCGATGGGTTAGTGACATCAAGTGAAACTGGCGTTAAAACATATCAAAAAATTAGAACGAGGAGAGCATTAAAATTTAAGAAAGAAGTACTTTACATATTAGAGGTATTAAGAGAGAGAGAATTGGTCATCTATTAAAACGGCGTCACTCTGCTGAGGTCCTAGGTAAATCGAGTGGATTATCGTGAGGGTAAAAACTCTATCATCCCCCACTCTTCTACTCAAAATCATATTTATGATTTTTAATTCTAAATTACAAACGATCTAATTTTTAGGTAGTTCCCAGTCCGTTATAATTTATTTACTTTATCTTTGTTTGCATTGGACTAAAGTTTGTGCCATTGGCATAATAAACTATCATTTATACTGATATGTTGCATGAATCTATGTTAGTGTGATTAAGAGTTTGATTTCCTATATTGAATAGTAGAGATTGTCAGTGATAGTAGGCAATGATGTGATGCATCTATCACGTCATGGTACCATCACCATTGAATTTCGATCCTTGGTTCAAGACTATAGCGTCAAGATAGTCCCCACATTAAGAATACTTGGAGAGCCTTTGGAAAACATTTTTTTTTTGAAGCAAAATCAATTGAATTCTCCCCTCTTGTGTCGCTATTGGTATGATGTGTTTCAAAAAATGATATGGTTTGTAAGTTTTTCCTAACACTCACTGGTCACTCCACTTGACACATAATTGTTGTTTTCTCTTTTGATTCTCTTTATTTTTTATTTTTTTCAATTTCGGTAGAACCATTCTGATCCAAGATAGCTTACCTATCTGGACCAAGAAAAAGGCCCTACTCTAGCCCAGGAACCTGACCGAATTCCTGGATCAAGTAGGCTACCCTATTCCTGGAATAGGTGGCAGCTACTACCGTGGAGCAAGATCAGGCAGTCGGGCCTAATTTTGGCTAGGAACTTGACCATGTTCTTGGATCAGGATCAGGATCTAGTTTCTCAATCATTTTCTATAAAACTGTAAATTTCAGACTTCAAAATTAAAAAAATAAAATATAAATACCCTAGCAGAGGGGAAGTTGAATCACTTGTGGGAGTTCACACACTCAGGGAGTTAGATCCTTACAGTGGTGACCCCACTAGGGAGATTTTTTTTAAGTGTGTGAGAGATTTGAAATTCAATATGGGAAATCATTTTAATAGTACTTGCATTATGCATGTGTGCGTTATAAGGTGTCGTCTACTGAGGATTAACAGCACCTCTAGGTCAAACCTTAATATTACTCCTTGGGAAATTAATTGGTCACTAGGGTGTGTTCGCTTGACTTTCACCAAGATAGGCAATTGCTTCACCCACTCGCGACACACTTTTATCGGCTACACGATACAGGAAAGCAACCGAATGTTCTAGGCTTGCCATACGTCCCATGGGTAATGAAGCATTTGGATTGCAAGAAGGACTTTTCTAAACCATACTTACCCTTATAACATAGAACTCTTGCTTAAGTTGGAACTCATATGTATGTGAAATTTTGTGAATGTTTTGAACTCTAATTGACTGTTTGAATTGATATCTGCCTAAAGACTCATGTATTGATGCTTTAGGGTTCATAAAGTCATCATTGTGTTTAGGAGATTAGACTAGGGAGGGTAGTGTCAAGTAACTGGATTAGGAACCAAAGCTGCTTTTAAGCCAATTGAGTCCTACACTAACTCTTGACCCCAAATCTAAATAGATTCTAATTCTAGTTTAGGTCATGGTAATTTCAATCCAAAAAAAGGGGGAGAAACCTGGTCAGGTATCTATAAAAAAAAGGGACATGTCGTCAACATGTCATTCCGTATTTAAAAACATTGGCAAGATTTGGTCCATTTTGAGTGCACTAGATCCCTTTTGAGATTTGCCAAGTCCACATGCACAACTCAGACTTAAAAAAAAGGAAGAATTAAGAAGTTAGGGTGTCAGTCCATAGACCTCGTAGAACCTAGCCGGGATCCAGGTTGGTTGGTCTAGTCTAGTCTATGCCCTTATGTCCATCATAGGTTTCAATACTCTGAGCTCCAAATGTTAGATTTTAGTTCAAGAGTTATGCATAATCCATGAGTCCATCTCGGGCTAAAGTGCCTAATGTCCCAATTAGACCTTTAGAGCCTTAATATACTAAATTGCTTCCAATCATAAATCATATTCATAATGCATAAGCCCAGTTAAGACCTGGATATTTTCCCCATGCATAAGTTTATAGTCTATGCATCATATTCCCTAAGTCTAGAATCCATACACGAGTCCACCTGAATCCATCTACATGCCTAAACTAGCCCACTCTAGGGAAACCAAACCATGGTTATACTTAGACACAGTCTAGGCCCATGAGTTATATGAGGTACACTTAGACCTAACTAAGGCCCACATGTTAGCTTCCTAAGCTCAACTTTGGACTCAATCTAGGACAAGACCCAATTTAAGACTAAGTTCAACATCTTAACCCCATTTATTCTCATCATAGCGTAAACCTTCAAGTCCACCACGCCATCATCCCTTTATTACTTAACTGCCCCATAGCCAATGTTGTTAACATTTCATTATTCACTCCTCTATACCATTACCTTATTGCTAAGTATAGGGAAGACTAAGAAGGCATACAAGCGGAGTCCAAAAACTAGGAGACTTCTATATCGAGAAGAGTTCCAGGGAACTCCACTAGTTGGGTCAAAGTGACAATCCAATATTTCACTAATGTCGATAGCAAGAAGTAATGAACTGGCTCAACTTATGAAGACAATGGAAAAAATGCAAACTAGACTGCATGAAAGTAAGAATAAGATGGAACTGATGGCTACTACACTCCAAACTCTTATCAAGGACACCCCAAAGGAAAATGATGGGAAACCTCACAGCGGATGAGGGGAAGACGATAAGAAGAAGGAAGGAAAGGGGGGAAAAAGCGCTCCTCAAATGGAGCCATGATTAAATCAGATAGAACAACTAGTTAAGAAATCTTTCTTGTTCGACCATTACTTTAAGGACTATGTCAGATTCACTTTAATCCCAAAAAGGAAATTACCTCCAAAGTTCACTATTCTAGACATCGTGCTGCATCGAATGGAAGATCCTTACCATCATGTGAGACATTTTCTTAGCACAATGATTTTAAAAGGAATTAAAAAGGATATCTTCCAAATCATATTTCCTTGGACATTTGATGAGGATGTGATGACGTGGTATAATGTCATGGACCTACTAAAAGTCATGGATTGGGATAATCTTTGTAGGGTGTTCCTATGTCAATAGTCATACAATGGTGACCTACCAATCACACTCAAAAACCAAGAGTTGATCAAGAAAGAAGAAAAGGAAGGGTTTTCTAACTACTTTACTAGTTGGAGGGTAAGGACGACCCATATGGTGGATCGATCTTCGAAAGCTGACTAAGTGAGATTATTCATCAGGAACCTCCAGCCCACATATAGACAACACTTGTGATTCATACCATTTGAAAATTTCACTACACTGAGGAACATAGGTATGCTAATAGAAGAAGAGGTATCTAGGGAAACACCCACCAAAGCCACCAACACATGGAAGGGAAACTATACAAATAGAGATAAGAAAACAATGGCTCCAGTAGCAAAGAGGTGCATGTTTTAGATCGCTACATCGAATACACGCCGATTAGAACCACGTATACTGAAGCACTAGAATGCTTGCTTTTAAAGGGTAGGATTAACCTCTCGCTAATCAAATCAAAGACGAAAAATACATGGAAGCTTAGGAACGGGGACCTAAACAAGTATTGCAAATATCATCACGCAAAGCACCATGATACTTATGATTGTTGCAGCTTCAAGAATAAATTAGGAAGCATCTTCAAGTGAGGGAAGCTTCCTTTATGAACTTAAACCTATGCAAACACCTAACAATGATAACAACCTGCTTGGATTCGCATGATGTCACTTTAGCCATTTCAAACTGCCAAAGAGAAGAGTGGACCCGTCTATCTACATAGCAAGTATGGATGGATCCAAATCTATGGTCCATGTACCCTGGTATATCCATGAGGCAAGTTAAAGGAAAGCCTCCACACAACAAACCTTGAGTTGTATCGAATTTAGAAGATATGATATGTCCTAAACTCATTCTGATGTATTAAGTAATAGAGTCACTTGTTTTCCTTTCTATTGTAAATCTAAGTTTGATGTAGCCTCGATTTATTACAAAATCATATCCTCCATTAGTGTTTTTACATATTCTCATATTCTTTTTTATGGAAGACAAATCTACAGTGAAAAAAAAGAGAATAAAAAAAGAGAAGAAAAAGAAGGGCTAGGTTAAATACTTAGCAAGGTGAGCTAGGTAAAAAGTGAGAGAGAGCAATAAAAAACAGACTAAGGATTTCAACCCACATTTAAAAAAGAGAAAAGCTTTGGAAAAGGAGGTCTCCTTTTAAAACCTATATTAATACCTTTGTTAAACCTAATAAATTCTTACCTTGAACCCTTTTGAGCCTTCAAATAAGCATGCTTCTTTCATAATCAAATCTTACTTGACCAGGGAATGAAAGCGTGTTATGGGTGGCATCAATATCCAAATTAGGAATTAAAAAAACAGAAAGAGAAGAAAATTTTGGACTAAACACCAAAAGGAAAAAGAAAAAAGAAGAAGAAGAAAAGAGTTTCAAAATAGGAAAGACAAAGAAAGACAGAAGTCACTGATTCACACTATCTTCATCACCCATGCCCACTTAGCAATTTCATAATGGTTATTTGAACATTCACACCGATTCCCTTTATTTGGCATCGTAACCCAAAAGCACCCCTTAAAATTCATCCTGGAATCATCCCTCTTTTAAGCTCCATGTTACTTACTCTCGAGCTACAACTGACCTGATTCCGCATTGGATATGTAGGTAACCCTATTGCAGCCTAGCCCAGAGGATTTCTTCTATAGAGAAACATCTCAATTAAGTCCTTTAGCATCTAGGAGAGGGCTAGGGGAAGAGAGAGATAGAGAGACAGAGACAGAGGCAGAGACAGAGATAGAGAGATAGAAAGAGAGAGAGAGAGAGAGAAGAGTGGTCAGTTTGAAAACCTAAAAAGGCAGGCTCAATCATCATATCCTCCGGTTTAATATCCACCTTGAAAGTTAGTACTTTTTATCTCAACCATGACTACAATCATCATATCCTCTAGTTTAATATCCTCGTCGAAACCATGACTACAAATTCAAGCACGAATATGATTCCGCATTCTCAACCTGCCTAAGTGGCACTCACCTATTATGTAAGACAGGGGGCTCCCCTACATTTCTTAGACAATTAAGGCTTCCATCATAATACACATTTCTTGCTAAGGAGACAATCGTATTCTTTATACCAAGATAGAGATAACTCTTGGCAGCTCCAACAAAGGCATATTTGTCTGCCACATCCCTACACAGCTAGACCAACTAGTAAATATTTTTCAACATGGGAAGCATAACATTTATTCTACTAGAATGGAGGCTACTCCGATTAAAACTAGCAGAAGCATCTTCGACTATCACTATACACATCTAGGGCTTCTATTATACAACAAACAAAAATTGGAGGGAAGAGCTTCTTTAAAACAGGAGCACTTTAATGCAAAATCAAGGGATATTTCTCCTTAACGAGAAAGATTTTCTATCCTTGGCAGCTTAAGACCCATGACATAGCCTAACCCAGTGGTCATCTAACTTTTAACCCCTTATCCTAAGCCACATAACACCACCATGCCTAACCCATAAGTCTTCTATACTTTAATCAAGCCTTATCCAATGGACCCTAAACTTTATATGAGACCTATATGCATAGGAGGTTAGGTCATCACATGTTTACATAATCAGCATAATTATGTCTGCATAGTCAGCACAATTCAGTTTGCATAGTCAACTTAGGCTAGCAATTGTACAAACACCATTATATGGTTCCTTAGCCCATTTACTAGACTGCCCTCGCCTTAATCACTTGGTAACCCTGAATTAAAGAAAAGTGCAATCAACCTTTGTAACGAATCTATAGGAAGGGCACATAACCCTGGTTAGCCATGAATCTTCATGGCTTCAATAACTGCCATAGAAGATATTTACACTTTGATCCTTGCCGCAGTCAGGCTCAGTCAAAGTGGGGGCTCAAAACTCAAAGCGAGCTTTACGCAAGCAACATTGCCCATGGCATTAACCCTATCAAGTACCCAAGTTTAAAAGGATCTAGTCACAGAGGACACCTCATTCTCTTTATCTTGACATAGAAGGATGCCTCAATGTCTCGGACATCTTAGCATTCTCTCACTAGAAGGAGATAACTTCAATGCCTAAGTGGTTATCTTAACATAGAAGGACACCTCAACATGCAAGACATTTGAACAATCTCCCATTACAAAGAGATGACTTCAACTCATACATGACAAAAGGACAAAGATGCGTGTCTTATTATCTCATGCCATAAGGTCTTCAAGGATCAATCTTCAGGCTCAAATGCTAATAAGTTCACAAGGACCTAACTACACTTCTCCAGGCTCACACACCAACAAGTTCATAGGGACCTGGCTACAGGTCTATAGGCTCAGAAGCTACCAAGTTAATAGGAATTTAACCACTGATCTTCTGGCATACACATCACTAAGGTTAGCTCCCAGAACAATGGGACATTTCAAGATTGCATTCCCCAATTATAATTTGAGTTTCCCTTTTATCAGGTGTTAGTGAAGGAGCCAACTTTGCTAAAGCATTTGCTTTATCATTTTTAGAACCCATATATGATTGACCTCTACTTGAAGGGATTGGTTCATAAGACCTTTTGTCCTTTTGTAGGGAGTTGCTAATTTGGCATTTCTTACCTCGTACTGCCTATTTATTTGTCAAATGATTAACTGGGAATCATTGAATATTTTAAGTTGGTCAATATGCGTTTTAAGGGCCAATTCGAGGCCAACTATGAGTTCCTCATATACGGCCACATTATTTGAACAGATCTCAAGGAGAGAGAATGAATAAGGAATAAGTCGTCCTAATGGTGTGACAAACATAATCCCCGTCCTTGGCTTCCTAACTCCTTGCTACTCCATCAAAATATAACTGCCATAATTTAGTTTCAACAAGCATAAATTCATCATCAAGCAGTTTCTCATTGTCAGAGCATGGAAGTGCTATTAGGAAATTGGCTATACCTTGTCCCTTTACTGTCTTTTGAGACACGAACTTGATGTCTAAAGGGCCAAAAGCATAGTTCATTTAGCCAATCTCCTTAATAGCACGTTTTTAGGTAATATATGTTTAAGTGGATGTACCTTCAAGATTAAAATGATTTGATGGGATAAGAGATAGTGCTGAAGCTTTTGAATAGCAAAAACTATTGCAAGGCAAATTTTTTCCATAAATGAGTAATTTATTTCTACACCCACCTTTGTCCGGCTGATGTAATACAAGGTATTTTCCTTCCCTTCATCATTGTTTTGGGTTAACATAGCCCCTAAAGATTGTTCAAGAGCTGCTATATATAGGATTAGGTGTCTTCTTTGTACTGGACCCATTAGGATATGTGGCCTTGTAAGATATTGCTTGATGCTTTCAAAGGCATTTGGATAAGCTTGATCCCAAATGAAGGGCGTGTCTTTTTTTAGAAGTCTTATGAAAGGTTGATACCTTCCTGATAAATTTGAGATGAACCACCTTATGCAAGCTAACCTTTCTTATAAATCCCATAATTCTCTTAATTTTCTCGGACAAGGCATTTGGATTATGGCTTTGCTTATCAGGGTCAATTTCAATTCCTTCTTTCTGAACAACAAAACCTAGGAACTTCCCTGAAGTAACACCAAATGCACATTTTCAAGGCTTTTCATCTTGAGTTGGTGTATACGTAACTTTTTAAAGACCATTCTTAGCTCATGAGGATGATTTTCTCTATCTTTTGTTTTCACGACAAAATCATCAACATGACATTCAACTAGATCATGGTGGAAATCACAAAAATTGATTGTCATGGCCCTGTGGTAGGTGGCCCCAATATTTTTTGAACCAAATGGCATTACCATATATGTGTATATGCCCTGTGGTGATTGGAAGGCGTTTAGGTCTTCATCTTCAAGTTCTATTTTAATTTGCTTGTACTCGAAAAAATCATACATAAAAGATAGAGCTCCAAATGCCATAGTGGCATCCATAAAGGGCTCGATGATTGGTAGTGGAAAATCATCCTTAGGACATACATTTGTTTAAGTCCTTGAAATCCACACGTATCGCAAGTTGACCATTCTTTTTTCAAACAGGTACGATATTAGCCAACCAAGTTGGGTATTAAACTTCACGAATGAAGTTAGCCTTAATAAGCTTGTCCACTTTAGCATGTATTTAGATTGTCAGTTCAGGATGAGGAGGCTGCTTTTATCGATTTTACTCATTCAGAAACAGCTAACTTATGGACAGCAACATTAAGATCTAAGCCTGGCATGTCATGATATCCTCAAGTGAATAGATCTTTGTACTCCCAAAGGAGTTGTTCATACTGCACCGTTTCTTTATCATTCAACATAGTACTCATAAAAATTATTTTGGGGCCATCAGTTGTTTTCAAATGTATCTCTTAAAAGTCATCGATTATTGCTTTACCACCATCTTTTACTTCCAGTGGTGCCTATTGAACAACCTTGACAAAATCCTTAGAGGATCCTTGTTTTATAGCAACTAAGTGACCATTTAAGCTTTTATGTGAATCAGCTTGACCTTGAACTTCCTCACACATTTCATGATTTGTCATGTCAATCTTATGATGTTGGGGAGCTCTTTGACTAGAAATTCAAAACTTCGACCATCTTCCTCATCTACAATGGACACAACTTAATTTGGTCTACTTGCTGAGCTTGGCTAATGTCATTTTGTCCACAAACCCAAAGAAGGCTCCTAAGCTGCTGTTTTTTCTTATTCAACTTCCATTTTTTTGCTTTCTGACTCGAATATTCTTCTGCTTGGGTTCATTGACTTTCCCAAGTTTCTGAAAAATAGAGATTTGAGGTTGAAGTCACTCATTTGAGGAGAACATCTCTTACTCTTAGGGTGTGAAAACCACACCATTCATGGCGTGAGTCTTGAGAACTCCCCCATCATGTGATACCTGGAGTGCTTCCGATGCATCCAGTTAAAATGATACTCTTAAGACTCCACCTTTATAAGAGCTGTTTGTTTGTTTGCTTGTTGGCTTCGGCGAGGCCCTTCATATTATAGTCTTTCTTCCTCCTTTGAGATCGTGACGATCCCCTTCGAGGTAGACTACTCGAAGAAGACGCTTCTATCAGAGAGTTTGATGAGTTTCCTCTTAAAACTACTCCCTGGTTCTTGAGTGGTGTTCTTAT
>NCQV01096072.1:7044-22496 GCA_002740545.1 Lophocereus schottii
TATAATGCTCAATAAATTGGTACAACAGAATTGCAGACCAAGTTCCTTTCAACCACAGTCCCTGATGTGATACAAAGAGGGGCAGGCTACAGAAAATTCACTGACCATCATCAAGAAACAATAGCAAATTTAAAAGCTGCAAAAATAGCACCAAGAAGCAGTAAGGGAAAGGACCAAGACTATTTTGGACACACCCAAAACAATGGAGTTTAAATGATGCAGAGAAACTCCAACAATGGAGATGACCACGAAATAAACTGGATCAAATTAATGAAGTAAATACTCTTCAAGCTCTATCATTCATCGCCACATAGCGTGGCTTATATATTACAAAGTATAACACAAACAACATTCTAATACAATTCAAACTCTAGCCCTATCTTTCCTTCCAAGTAACTGAGTAATACAAGAGTTGGAAACAAAATATTACTACAATATTTGTTTACAATAAGAATTCCCTAAATACTCTTCCTCAAGGTGCAGCATGAGGATTTATCATGCCCAACTTGCCTCATAGATACAGGAACTGCTGCCTTCCTAATGCTTTTGTGAAAATATCTGCAACTAAAGATGCTTGGAAGCTAGGTAGCTAGTAACAAGATCACCAGATAGGAGTCTTTCCCTTACAAAGTGACCGTCAATTTCGATGTGCTTCATTCTTTTGTGAAACACTAGATTTTTAGCGAGGAGAAGAGCTGCTTAATTGTGATAGAACAGTCGCATAGGCTTTTCCAAGAAGAGACCCAAAGCGGCGAGCAGGGTCTTCATCTCAATCATTTCACTAGTGAATATAGCCATTGCACAATATTTAGCCTCTACAGAGCAACATGATATCGTGCTTTGCTTCTTTGTCTTTCATGCAATGGGGGATTCGTCAAGAGTTATAAGAAAACCAGTTAAGGGGCGCCTGGTTAAGGGGCATGCGCCCCAATTTGAGTCACAATAGGCATAAACCTATAAATCTGAATCATTTCGCAGTAGAATTCCTCATCTAGGATTACCTTTTAGATACCTTAAAAGTCTTCGTGCAACTTCCATATGATCCTCTTTAGGATCTTACATAAACTAAGCTATGATGTGTACTGTATAGGATAGTTCTGGACGAGCGATAATAAGAATAAATCAATCGCATAATCAGGCGACAATGTTGAGAGGGATTGTTTAAAGACTTCCCTGAAGCCAAGGCAAGATTATGGTTCATCTCGATGGGAAAATTTACTAGCTTAGATCCCAAAAGCCCACATTCATCAATTTTTTCTAAAGCATCATTACGCTGGCATAAAAATAATCATAGGGAATTTGTTGCAACTTCTATTCCCAAAAAATATTTTGGATGCCCTAGATCCTTTTTATGAAAACATTTGTCCAACTAAAGTTTGAAATCGGGCCATAACTCGGAATCATTACCTGTGAGGACAATATCATCCACATAGATGAACAGTGCCATAAACTTTTCTTCTCTTTTATAAGTAAAAGTGAATAGCCCACCTAAGAAAGAGTGAATACATTTTCCAAATATTTTAAAGATAGTTTGGCAAACCACTGATGAAGGGCTTGTTTCAAACCATATAAAGGCTTTCATAATCTACATACCTTGTTTTGATTAGATGTATAAAAACCCACTGGCATTATCATATAAACTTCTTTGTCAAGGTCCCCATGCAAAAATGCATTGTTTACATCCATCTAATGCAAATCCCATCCTTTCGCTACTGCTGCTGTAAAAAATGTTCTTACACTCATCACTTTTGCAATTGGAGTAAATGTCTCGTTATAGTCAAAACCTTCAATCTGCTCGTCTCCTTGAATTACTAGTCGTGCCTTATATCTCTCAATGCTTCCATTAGACTTGTACTTTACTCTGAATTCCCATTTGTAGTTAACAGGTTTCTTTCTTGGCGGTAATGACTCAACACTCCATGTGTTGTTTTCTTTAAGGGCTTCAATTTCTTTTATCATGGCTTCTCTCCACTGGGGGTCTTGCACTACCTCATGGAAAAATTAGGCTCCATAACTTTAGAAATAGCAGCCCAATAATTTCTATGTGCTTTAGAAAATTTATTGCAATTAACTTTATGAGCTATGGGATAAGGTTTACCCGAGCAGTCTTTGAAGAAAGGTCTTTCATGGATGTTGAGAAGCAAATGTAATCTTGTAAATGAATTGGCTTTTGCGAGCCCGTTTTTCTCAATTTGATACTGTGAGCACATCACTCCCCCTGTTGGCTATATTACTGGACTCCCGCGGCCTAGGTTCTTGGTTTGGTACTGTTGACAAGAAGCTCCCCCTTTCTGCTCCATTGCTGGACACCCGCGGCCAAGTTTCTCATCTAGGGCTTGTTTCAAACGGGCCTTTTCTCTTTGGGCTACCTCTGTTAGTCGGTTTGCTAGGCGTCTGTGACCCAGACGCCCAAATGTCTTGATGTGGTCCACTAATTTCACCCAAATTGGTAAAATTAGGCACATTAATTTGCCTAGACTCACCGTCTGTTATATAAGCATCAAAGTCATCTTCAACATACATGTTTTCCTACTTCGCAAAGTTGTTTACTTTACCTTTCTCGTTATTTTGTGTTTGAGCAAATGGTTATATGTCCTCATAAAATATTACATCACGGCTAACAAAAATACTCCCGACTTCCAAGTCATAAACTTTCCATGCTTTCTTCCCAATGGGGTATCCCACAAATATGCACTTTCGACTTCTAGATGTAAACTTGTCTTTAGGCCTCTGAATGTGATAAGCATAACACAAAAACCCAAAAACTCGTAGGTAATCATAGTTGGGCTTATCTTTAAAGAGTATTTCATAAGAGTTTTCCATTAAAGAATCGTAGTAGGAGTTCTATTAATCAAATAAGTTGTAGTCAAAACACACTCTCCCCAAAAATTCTAAAGATATATGAGCATGAAATCTTAAAGCCCTTGCAACATTAAGAATGTGATGGTGCTTTCTTTCAACCCTACCATTCTACTGAGGAGTGTCTATACAACTTGTTTTATGAATGATTCCATTATCCCTATAAAACATTTTCATAGGATTTGATGTAAATTCACCACCTTTATCACTTCTAATAGTTTTTACTTTTGCCATAAATTGTGTATTCGCCATTGCACAAAAATCGATCAACAATTGAGAAACTTCATTCTTTTCATTCATTAGATAAGCGCAGACACCGCCGGTTGGCATCATCAACTATAGTAAGAAAATATTGAGCACCCGAAAAAGACTTAACACGATATGCACCCTATATGTCACAATGGACAAGATCAAAGCAATGTGTAGCTTTATTTTCACTAACGGGAAAAGGCATACGTGTTTGTTTTGCCCTCAGGCACACCTCACATGGATCATGTTTAGTCCGAGAACTACCAATGCTAGAAAATTTTGATAAAGCTTGTCTTGACGGGTGCCTAATCTATAATGCCATGTATCATAGGAAGCCACCTTGTTCACTTGAATCGTTGCCGAAGATGAATTCTTCAAGTAATAGACTCCTCTTCTTGGCTCACCCACTCTAATCGAGCTCCTCGTAGTAAGGTCCTGTATCGCACACAACTCTTTAGTAAACGTTACGTCACAATAATTTTCTTCAATTAATTGCGCTATAGAAATCAAGCTACAATTTAAGCCGGGAACAAAAAAAACATGATTCAATTTCAGATTTGGATTCAAGCATATAGTCTCTCGTTTAGTGGCCCTGGTTACGGTTCCATTCGGTAGTTCGAAAAGAATTGGTTCTAAATTGCAAATGCCACACATTGAACCCAATAAACCCGTCATACTCCATGACACTCCAGAATCGAGTAACCAAATTTGCTCACCTAATAGCTTTTCGTAACCTGACTTTAGAGTCTCAATGAGACTCAGAAGTTGCTGTACCTTTTTAGGGGTAAAGCTAGCCGTGAATGTATCGTGGTTCTCCTCAGCAGACGCTGTAGAATTGGCGTGTACTTATGTTGAGTTTGCTGCTTCATGGCCTCGTCCTTGCCTACCGTTGCTTCGGCCTCCTTCATGTCCACTTCAATTTCTTCCTCTGCCATCTCTACCTCCCCAGTTGCTCCATCCCATTAGGTAACCTATGAGTTCAAAACAGTTTCCTTCCTTGTGCCTGGCTTTCCTACCATGCTTGTAGCTTGTCCTCTCACTTTGCATAGCACTCGGTCAGGCCAAGTGAGTCACAGCAAAGGCAGCCATGTTCTCAGTCTTGATATCTCGGTCAACCATCACGCATTTATGGTGCTCCTCCTGCTGCACCATGTTATAGATTTTATCTAGTGAAGGTAGAGGATTCATAGCCAAAATCTGATTCTTCACAATAGAGTATGGCTCATCGTCCAGGCCATCAGAAATTGATGGACCTTATCTTTTTCCAAGAGTTTTGTTATTTTAGCCACTGCTCCACACGCAGGTATCTTGATGTATCCATCGAGCTCATTCCACAAGCCAATAAGCTTTGAGAAGAAATCTACTATGTCTTTCTTGTTTCTTTTGCAAGATGTGATTTCTGCCTTCAACATGTGGATTTTAGGTATGTTTGGAACTGCATACCATTTTTCAATATTTTCCCATAGGTTTTTGGCAGAGTCAACATAAGCTACACTCTTATGAACTTTAGGGCCAATCACATTCATAATCCATTACACTATCATTGAATTTACCATCTCCCAAGCCTTACCTTCTTCGATGATTACTCGATTGTCTTTAGCTCTGGTTTGGTGATAGAACCATCAATGAAACTGAGCTTATTTTTAGATTTCAATGATGTTCTTAGGGCCATCTCCCATAAATTGTAATTCCTTCTGTCAAATTTTATTACAGTTATAATGGCTCTCGGAGAGTCCGAAGGGTGAAGAAAGTAGGGGGATTGGCTTGTAACGGCAAAGGGTTCATCTTCGCCGTTCTTGGTCATGATGAGATTTTTGAGAGATGAGGCCCTAATACCATGAAATAAACTAGATTGAATTAATAGAGAAAACACTCCTCAAGAGGCAACAGTCTAATACAATTCAAACTCTAGCCCTATCTCTCCTTCCAAGCAACCGAATAATGCAAGAGTTAGAAATAGAATACAGCTACAATATTTGTTTATAATAAGAATTCCCTTAATAGACCGCACGTTCATAGCCACTGAACATACTATTGTCAATTCACTTGTAAATACACGCCGACATTCATTAATAGTGGATCACATTCTCCATGCCTTACATCTCAGTATCTATTGCAATGTCTTGTTTGGATGGATTCATAAGTTAGATTGAAATATTCTTTGCCTACTTATAGAAAGGACTACCAGTATGACAATTTGGTCCAATATTTTGATGAAAGCATTTGACATCTCCTTGCTCTCTTACCTTAGCTGATGTGGCCCTTGCTCTTCAGCTTGGGTGATACGCTAGTGAGGATGGCTAAGATCTTTCTAATGGTATTTGATAAATGTTGGAGAGATACAAGAAGGGAGCCCACTTTAACCAAGGCTCATGGCGATAAGCCCAAGTGAGGTTCCATCCTAACACTAATTGATAATAGGAGTAGCCCACTTGACTTATATACTATGTTCATTCTCTTCAAACTCCCGATGTGAGACTCTTCACTCATATGTGATATTCCAAACAATCTTCCTCTCAAACATAAGTCTCTTCCGAACCACATCAACGTACAAGCTCCCCCTAGAGTGGAAGTCTTAACCAAGGTGTTAAGCCACATCAAGAGCATACCCACACTGTACACCACAGAGTTCGCATATACTGCTCTACACCGAGCCTTTATGGCATTCACTCTGTTCCAGGAGTACCAACCATGCATTCCATATGTTTTTTTTACTTTTGTCCATGGTGTTTGTTTTTCATAATACCACCCAAGGGCTTATCCATGCCACCGAACCACGCTGTAGCATATGTGTTCCAGCTCGATTAACACTTGTGTGCCACTTCACTAAGCTTATCCATGAAGTCCACCATGGCACACCTTTTTTACCGAGTGGAACGCATCATCGGCTCTAATATCACATGTTTGGGAGATCAAAGAGGGGAGCCCACTTCAACCAAGGCCCATGGCAACAAGCCCAAGTAAGGTTCTATCCTAAAACTAATTGGCAATATAAAAAGTAGCTCACTTGACTTATATGCCATGGTCCTTTTTTTAAACTCCCGATGTAAGAGTCTTAACTCATGTATGATATTCCCAACAATTATCTCCTCCTCATGTATGAGTCTCTTCCAAACCACATCAATGCACAAGCTCCTCCTTGACTGAAAGTCTTAAGGTGTCAAGACACCATCAATAGCACACCCGCACTCTACTCTATAGAGTCTACATATTGCTCTACACTGAGCCTCCATGCTATCCACTCTATTCCAGGAGTACCAACTGTACATTCCATGTATTTTTCAACTCTTATCCATGATGCTTTTTTCATAATACCACCCAAGAGCTTATCGATGCTATTGAGCCAGGTTGCAGCACACGTGTTCTTGCTTGATCAACACCTATATGTCACTTTACCAAGCTCGTTCATGGGGTCTACCATGCCACACACCCTTTTTTTGTGCTAGTTGCAAATAGTTGGGCGGGGCTTAATTGGGTAATTGTCCAATCCAACAAATCTCCCCCTACAGTCTAAGGGAAGAGACCTTAACTTTTCACTATGTCACTTAGAGCTCAACCCAGCTAACTAGGTACATAAGTTGAACTTGCCACTAGGAATGACTTTGGTCAACATATCTACAACATTTTTATCTGTGTGCGTCTTGTTCAACACCATTAGCTTCTCCTCTATGACACCACAACCAATGGTATCTCACATCTATGTGTTTCATGTTGGTGTGGTACATGGAGTTCTTACGCAAGTCAATGGCACTGTGACGATCACAAAATACCACATATTATTTTGTTTCAACCCTAACTCTTGAAGAAACCGCTTCATCCACAACATTTCCTTCCCTACTTCAATAGCAGCTACATACTCAGCTTCAATTGTAGATAAAGCCACACACTTTTACAACTTGTATTGGCATGGCACAGCTCCCCATAAACAAGGGAAGACATAGCCTGAAGTGGACTTTCTACCATCCAAACAACCTGCTATGTCAGAATCAATATAGCCTTCAAGAATGGGTTCAAACCCACCAAACTACATACAAAGTTTGGTTATTCTCCGTAAGTATCTTAAGATCCACTCAACAGCCTCCCAGTGAGCCTTTTCGAGGTTGGAAAAGGAATCTACTCATAACACCAACAGCATGAGACCTATCTAGTCAGGCACAAACCATAGCATACATATGTAAGCCGACTATAGAAGCATAAGGAATTTTAGACATCTGTAGCTTCTCTTCCTTTGATTATGAACAATCTCTCTTGCTCAACTTAAAGTAAGCAATAAATAGAGCACTAGCTGGCTTGACATTTTTCATGTTGAATTTTTCAAGCACCCATTCAACATATTACTCCTGTTATAGCCATAATTTATGCTTCTTTCGATCTCGGGTAATGCTCACACCTAAGATTTGTCTCGCCGGAAACAATCCTTCATGTCAAAAGATTTGGATAACTCTTCCTTCAACTTACTAATCATATTAGCATATTGCCTAACAATCAACATGTCATCAACATAAAGTAATAGGATAATGAAGTTACTCCCAAGAAATTAACGAATGTGCACACAATGATCTGTTCTTGTCCTCTTATAGCCTTGGCTCGGTATAAACGAGTCAAATTTCTTGTACCATTGTCTAAGAGCCTGTTTTAAACCATACAAATGCTTCTTCAACCTGCTAAAAATGTGCTACTTACCTTCAACTTCAAAACCCTCGGGCTGATAAATGTAGAGTTTTTCCTATAAGTCTCCATGTAGGAATGCAATCTTCACATCTAGTTGCTCAAGTTCAAGATCCAATCTACCAATTAATGCCAGTATAACCTGAATTGAACTCATTTTCACTACCGGAGAGAAGATTTCACTGAAATCAACGCCCTTTTTTCTGAGGGCACCCTTTTACCACAGCTCGAACCTTATATTTCATAATTTGGTTGCCATTTTTTTGAACTTGGATACTCACTTGTTTCTAAGTGCCTTTCTGCCTTTTGGAAGTTCCCCTAAATCATAAGTGATATTCTTCTTCAAAGCATTCATCTTTTCCTCCATGGCTTGAATCCAGCACTGCTTGTCCTTATAGGACTCTACCTCTTCGAAGCAATCTGGCTCCCCCCTCATCAATTAGAAGAACATACTCAGAACTGGGATACTTAGTAGATGGCTGACGATTTCCTAGAGGATTTGTAGCAACTTCAGGAGATTATTTGCCCTGATCAAGACCACCATCAGCAAGAATATCATATGTGGCATTACCAGGTTCTACCTCTAATATGGCACCTCCATCTATGGCACTTCCAGATGAGATAGATACTAGTGTCACATCAGCTACACCAATTGGATACTAAGTGGTCTTTCTAGAGCGATCAATGTCAGCTATGATCTCATGCTCATGGAAGACTACATCTCTACTTCTTACTAATTTTTCTCTTTTTTGGATCCCATAATATGTAACCAAACTCCTCATCTCTATAGCCCAAACACACAATGAGTGGCTTTTCTATCAAGCTTTGATCTCTACTCCTTTAACACATACATGAAGGTCCTGCATCCAAAAACCTTTAAATGGTTGTAAGAAGCATTCTTTCTAGTCCAAATTCGCTATCTAATGTCAAACTGCAAAGAAACTGATAGAGCTCTATGATGATATAAACTATTATATGAACGACTTCACCCTAAGAATGCCTTTGGCAGCTTGGACATTCTGAGTATTAATCTCACCTTCTTCGCAATGGTTCTATTCATCTTTTCTGCAAGTCCATTATGGTATGGTGCACTAGGTTCTGTCTTCTCATGGCGAATGCCACGCTTCCTGTAGTACTCCTAGAATTCATCAGAAGTATACTCTCTGCCATTATTTGTCTAGAGAGCCTTCAATGACGTGCCTATCTCCTCTCCACCATGGCATGAAAGTGCTGAAATTCTTGGAATACTTGACTTTTTGTTTTCAACATGTACATCCAAGTCTTACGTGAGACATCATCAATAAAGGTCACAAAATATCTATCACCATGCACGACTCTATCTCAATGGGACCACACACATCAGAACTTATCAATTATAACTTGTTTTCTTTCCACTTTAGATGGTTGCGTAAAGAAACTCTATGATGCTTACCAAATAAACAATAATCACAAGGATTGAGAATTTTATCTTCTGATAAAGAAATAAGGGACTCCTTGATTAGAATCTTCAACCCTTTCTCACTCATGTGAGCTAGCCTATGGTGCCAAAGATTTAATGAGCATCATCCTCAACTGTATTAATTTGCCCACCACACACCTTCACACGTGTCTTGTAAAGCGTACAAAAAATCCTGCCTTTAGCCACAAGTAAAGAACCCTTGGTGAGCTTCTAAGTGTCCTCAACAATTTGATGCTTGTAACCTTCCTTACCTAGAGCACTCATCGAGATCAGATTCAGGCACAAGTCTGGAATATATCTCATATTCTTCAGAATGACTGTGCAGCCATTAGTAGTCTGAGTACATATATCACCTATCCCAACAATATCAACAACGTTGTCATTGCCCATCTTGAGACTGCCAAAATTTCCAGTCCCATAAGTGCTAAAATATTCTCCATTGGGAACACAGTGATACGAAGCTGCTGAATCAACAACTTACTCAGCATTAGAATCAATAATATGGTTACACTCTCTGGTTGCACAAACTAGCGTAACAACATCATCATCTGAATAATCATGTGAGACAACTACTATAATATTTTTGTTATTAGCCTTCTTTTGATTCTTGTCATCACTTTATCCCTGATTCTATGAGTTGCAGTACTTTTTGATATGCCACACTTCCAGCATGTAACTCTCCCCTTCCTCTATGCCACACTTCCAGCATGTAACTCTCCCCTTCCTCTGGGATTTATTATTACCTTTTGCTTTTCTCTTGGTCCTTTGCTCTTACTACGACCCCTCCCTTCAACGACAAGAGTCTGGTCGACATTAGTATCCATCTCCTGTCTACAATCTTCTTCATTGAAAAAGCAATCTTTGATTGTACTCAACGACAACTAACCACCTGGCGCTGAGTTACTAACAGTAGCCACTAGGGTTTCCCAACTATCTAGTAAGTAACTCGAGAGAAATGATGCCTGCAACTCTACATCGAAAGTAAGTTCCAAAGTAGACAACTGATTAATAATATCTTGAAAATCACTCAAGTGCCCAGCAATAGTGTGTTCCCCTTTTAGTTTAGGTTAGCAAGTCTTTTAATCAAGAAAGCTTTATTTTAGGCGGTCTTTCTTTGGTACAAACCTTCTAACTTAGCCCATAAGTTATGGGCATTAGTCTCATTGGCTACATGGTGATAGACATTAATATCCACACACTATCTAGTTGTGCCAATAACCTTCCTATTTAATTTTTTCCAGTCTTCATCCCCTACCTTTTCAGTTTTTACCTTTCAACTCAATGGTGTCATATAAGTCCTTACAACAAAGTATGTCCTCCATCATTAGCTTCCAGATCGAATAATTACTAGCAACTAATTTAATCATCGAGGTACTAGTTGAACTCTCCAAAATTTTCACAACTAGTTATGCTAACCTCAAACTTTGATAGCACTTGTTGGGGAGATCTAAGAAGAGAGCCCACTTCAACCAAGGCCCATGGCAACAAGCCCAAGTGAGGCTCTATCCTAAACCAATCGGCAATAGGAGGAGTAGCTAACTTGACTTATATACGATGGTCCTTCTCTTCAAACTTGCAATGTGAGACTCTTCACTTATATGTGATATTCCCAACAGTCTCCCGCTAACACATGAGTATCTTGCGAACCATGTCAATGCATAAGCTTTCCCTTGAGCGGAAGTCGTAACCAAGGCATCATGCCACCATCAAGAGCACACCCACACTCTACTCTATAGAGTTCGTATATATTGCTCTTAACCAAACCTCCATACCATCCACTCTATTTAAGGAGTAAGGATCATGCATTCCATGTGTTTTTTTCACTCTTTGCCCATGATGCTTTCTCATTATATCACCCAAGAACTCATCCATGCCATCGAGCCAGCTGGAGCGCACATGTTCCTGCTCAATCAACATTTGCATGTTACTTCACCAAGCTCATCCATGGGGTCCATCATGCCATACTTGTTTGCCCAGCTGAATGCACCATCGGCTCTAATACCATATGTTGGGGTGATCCAATGAGAAAAATCCACTCTAACCAAGGTCAATAACAACAAGTCCCAGTGAGATTCCATCTAAAATTAAATGGCAATAGGAAGAGTAGCTCACTTATCTTATATACCATGGTCATTTTCTTCAAACTCTCAATGTGGTACTCTTCACTCATGTGTGATATTCCCAATAATAAAGATTATGAATTCCATCCTGAAGCATATCATCACCTAGCCTAAAGACGCTATATTAATTGCAAGCAGATATAGTCGAAGTGTGCAAATCTCTGAACAAAGTTATCAAGGCATTTGCCATCCGGCTGGTCTTTTTAACAAGCGATGAATACTCCAAGATCTGGCTGTAAATGGGTCCAAGCAGGTGTGGAAAATTATGTGACTTTCGGTGATTGGTAGGTTATATCTACAAGTGAAATGCTCATGGCTTTGTAAGTGGTTGAAGAGGCATAGTAATCTCATTTGCTTTGGAGATCTTTACAGTACATAGGCTTTCAAGCTCCAGTTGCCCCAAGAGACTGTTCCATTCCTTGCTTCTCCTTAGTTCTACTCTTTTTAGCTTCAATATTCCTTAAGAAGATACCAACGGTAATTGCTTCTTCTTAATGATGCTCTTGAAGGTGGTTAGCTGATCTTTAGGAGCCAAGTTTTTGATTTGTCGAGTTGCTCTGTTGCTCACTTCAAAAAAACGTTATGATGGCAGAACTCTGATCACTTAGAAAAGGATCCCCTCATGTATTTGAAGTAAGACAATACTTTTTCCTGACAGACGTGGAACATTAGAAATATGCTTGTGAGTACTTGCAGAAGAACTTAGATAGTCAAATCTAGATAATGTATGATAAGCCTAAGAACTTAGAAGTGCCATCACTAGCTCCCTTGACAGAAGTAAGGTGGCTAGGCTAGGAATATCGGCCCCTATTATTAATACTTTATGTTCCCTTCCATCAAAAATAAACTTATAATGGTGCATAGTTGTTGTAGGAGTATTGGGTACTATGCAACCCAAGACTTTCGAGGCATTTGGACATGTCTTTAAAAAGTCAGATTAATCAAGCGTAGTTCCAGATACGACATTTAACAGGCTTCTTATTTGAATTCCACTTTGCCTCAATTTTCTTGCTTATAACAACAGCTATATGTACGATAGTCGAACACTTTGAGCATGGATATAACCCATTCATTCATTACTCTTACCATAGGCTTTGCCTACATGGCGGCTACTAGCTTCTTCATAGGAAACATGCCCAGTACATCAGCCTCAATTGGTACAAATGTATGAAACCTTTTTCCTTCATAGTCATGAGGTCAGTACCAGTGGCAATTGCCTGGCCCCATTTTCTGTTTGTTTTGGGGGGGTCTAGTAATTGCTAGCTTGATCTCTCTTGAATAGGCCAAATCAGAATCGCCAAAAAGCATTTGAATGGGACCCTTCCCATGTGATGTAGCAGGTAGACTTTAAACTCAGGAGTACAGGGCTTCAAGATCAGAGCATTTCCCCAAATGTCCAAGGGATGAGGAAAAGATAATATATTCATGTTAATAAGCAAAGTCTACAAGAAAGGATGTTGCAAAAGCATCCCACAAAAGCTAATTACAACCTAAGGAAACACTATCCACCAAAAAAAAAAAAAAAAAAAAAGAGGACAAACAAAGACCCTCCTTCTGCAAGAATAAAGTCTTGAGCCACTTATCTTCTAATTACAGAACGAAGATTTTAATCTACCAAAAACTCTCCTATTTCTCTCCATCCACAACAACCAGAAAAAAAACCATAGGGAATGGCTTGGAAACATGTATACTTGACCCCAGGGAGGGGGGGAGGGGTAGCAGGGCCCACGTTGGCTATGAATCTGTTCGAGTATTCCCAACTTGAGTTCTAATTTTTGAAACTCAAATCTACCACGTCAGTAAAAGTTTCACATTTCTGAAACTTCAATTCTATCACTTTCTCAATCAATGAAATTCATTCCATAATAATTAAATTAAATATTTCTCATGGAGCCCACCATTAGACATATTTTATTACTTTTATCATTTCAATTTTATGTTTGTATTTTAACTTTATAATTTCTATGAATAATTTTTTATTTTTCAAATAAAGGAATATTTATTTTTTTGACTGAAAAAATGTGTAATTGTATTTTAAATTTTTTGGAAATTGATTACAATTTTTTTTGTAGTTCAACATCTTAAAAAGTATTTAATTTTTATTGGTTGAACGAGCGAATGAAGATAGAATACAACTAAAATAAAAGTAATTCAATCAAAAACCAATACAATATGAAGGATTGACATTTAAAAAACTACAACATGAAGGTTCAAAATTTTTAGAAAAGAACAAGACGATGGTTCAACGTTTTGAAGAAAATACAACGCAAAAGATCAATAAATAACACATAACAACTACGATTGCGACCCTTGTTGCACTGTATGTCGGTTCCATATTTCTTCAATCAAGTCAGATTGGAGATGTATATGTACATCTAGCTCATGAACTATGAAGGTAAGCTACATAGCATGGTTGATGCTCGCGTCAGACATTAGGTTGTGGGATGTTTTCCTCCACTTCATCATAATCATAAGCAAGGTCATACGAATCACGTCCGTCCTCGACGATCATATTGTGGAGTATAACACTTGCTTTTATGATCATACCCAATTCAACATTGTTTATATTTTGAGTAGGGCTATGAATAATGGCGAAGCGAGCTTGTAGAATCCCAAATGCTCTCTCCACGTCCTTCCTAACATATTCTTGACGTTAGGTGAACAATCTTGCCTTCGGTCCTTAAGGAAGGGGGATAGTTTTCAGGAAGATCGCCTATCTTTGATAAATACCATTAGATAAAACGTATCCAATATTATACATGCGACCATTGACAACATTTCACATTTTGGTGCCTAACCTCATATAGCTATTGGAAAACATCATACCGATGAAGGACATTTAAATCGTCGAGGCTTCTTCGACACCCAGAGCAGGCATGCTATATCTAAAGGTTATAGAAAGCAACTGCTTCAAGAATCAAGGGGGAACTCTATATATCCCTTTTTCAAACACTCTTTTCCAACCCGATGAATAGTTCTTTAATTTTCAGCACATATAGTCAATGCTTTCTAGCATACTGGGAAAATCATGGGCATCCGTAAATTGTAGTAGACGATCAACATCAGCTTGGGTTGGTTTTCTTAAGTACTTTTCCCCAAGCACCTGAATGATCCAAACTACAAAATTTTTCATGCATTCCATAGCCTTGCTTTCGTCAATCTTTAAGTGTTCATCGATAAAATATGCCAGTATACCATATGTCAACATTCGTTATGGCCGCAATGCATGTGGTGGGCGGTGACAACCTACGCCATCGAGACCATCGTACCTCAACAAGTACTCAAAGCGACTACTAAAGGCGTCAGCATTGCGAACGAACAAGTGTTTTCGCATCCAAAATCAATGCTAAAAATGGATTTCATTGCATATTGAGTCTTCTAAGAAGTAGTCTTTTGTGGAGGCAATCGTGTGCTTCTTGTCGATCTCTCTTTATAAATCTTTTCTTCTTTCTTGGTCTTCGCGATGATGATGAAACTCTATTCTCCTATCTAAGTTGTCTAATCTTCAGAGATAACTCTAATGCCTTCATGTTAGTTTCATTATTGAGTATAGTTTCCATCATCGGTGAGTCATCAATAGAAGACTCTAGTATGAAGCTCAAGCCATCGAGTGATGATGAAGATGAGGAAGATGAGGAAGATGAATCACTTGTTGTGTAATACCTGTGCCAATCATTAACCTTACAAATGGCGGGAAAATTTAGAATTACGCGCACACACACACACACACACACACACATATATAGGGAAGGGGTCAAGTAAGGACCTCTCCTTAGGTGAGCACAACTCTTTAGGTGAGGACTTTAAATCTCAACCATTAGATTTTGAATGAAGGGCTTAGATTAAAAAGCAATTGTTAGATAAATTTTTTCTTTAAAAAAAAAAACCAAATCAGCAGGGTTGCTCTTCTGCCAACAACAGACGCCCATTCCCCTTCTCTCTCATCTGTGGTTCTTTCTCCATGTCTACATAGTCTCTTTCTCTTTCCCTTTGCTCTCCTTCTCCTCTCTCTCCAAACTGCCAGCGTTGCTCCGTCCCCCCGACCGTCGCCCTATCGAATGCCCCACCGTCGGGCCAGCAGTACAGACTCCACCGGT